>JALIZH010019500.1:0-47329 GCA_030522465.1 Rhipicephalus appendiculatus | reverse complement strand
CAATGCATCGCGCGCCGCCGGGCAGAAGTGAAAATGGCGGAGTGCTATTTCCGTTCAGAAACTTCGGTCGCGGTGTTTTCGACATCCGTGGATGGTCGCAGCTCAGCCGAAGATGCGACGGTTGAGCGCCTGCTCGAAGGAATCAGGAACCATCCGTGCGTTTACGAAGTCGAACACTTGGACTACCGCGACGCGGAAAGGAAAGCGAAAGCCTGGGAAGCCAAACGAAAACAGTGCGGTCTCGCCACTGGTAAGCTGGATTTCGCACTCGATATTAGTCGCTGTGGATTATTGTCGCAGTAGAACTGGTCAGACTATGTTGCGTTGCTTTTTTTTTTTTATTATTCTGAATCTCAGTTGATGAATGCCTGAACCTGTGGAAGAAATTCGAGACCGCTTCAACAGGGAAAGAAAGCTGATCGAGCAGTCCAAAAGGAGCGGGTCCGGCTATGTCGCGAAGCGCACATGGGAATTCCTTTCAGCGATGGAATTTTATAAAGACTGCGGACGCATGCGACCGTGCGTTTTCTTTCCTTTCGTTGATATTTTGCGAGTGTTTTTAATGATTGTTGGGAGTTGTATTGTTTAATGGTGAGGACATGTGCGCTGTGGTACGTTTTAATGATCCGCTATAAGCGTAACGTATCTGTAACAATGAAATCGTTATGTAGGGGAACTGGGTTGATATATAACTTCTACAATAGCAAGCGTTTTCTGTGCTGCTTACGCGCCGATAATATCGCTAATTCGTATTATTCTGCTTCAGTGGAAGCAAGAGTGCTCGCGAGTTGTAATATTATAATATAGTTGTGGGTTGCTGGTTTGAGGTGATAGAATAATCACAGAACAGCCGTGAAAACTGCCTATAAGAACACCAAGTTTTTCCTTGAGTCAAGAGGTTGTCATATTGCAGGCCCTTGCAGTGTTCTTCAGTGCTGTTGCCACCATGAGCCCCCCCCCTCTTAATCAGCCCGATGGGCACTGGCCAACACTGTCACCCTTGCTGCCACGCCTCGGGAAGCTGAGGTGCCCTAATTTGACGTTTTTTGCGCTTTGTTATGTTCTTTCCTGAATCCCCAACGAATCCCCACGGGTTCACGTCTTTTTCAAGGCTCATGCGTGGTCTTAATATTTAACTTGCGGCCCGAACATTTTTTTTTTTTTTCAGAACCGTGTCTAACGTGTGTGCTTCGCAAGAAGAAGTGGGAAGCCAGGACACCAAGGTAGAGGAACTGGTGAACAGCGTGTGCGGCACTCGCTGTGTGTCACCGTTGTCGCCTGCGGACGACGTTGAGGAGGTGGAAACATGCCAACCGGAGCAGCGCTGCGATGGCCAGGCTGCGCTACAGGTTGATGAGCCTACTTCAGTACTCAAGCCTTGAAGCACACAGAAGAAACTATAAAAAAACGATAATTTTGATGAACAACTCCTGAACCACCTCCAAAAAACGACAGAAAATCAGTCTTTTGGCATGTCTGTTGGTTTGACACTAGACAGGTTGGCCATACCTGTGGCAGCTAAGTGCAAAGCGCGCTTAACGGAGGTAATTGCAGAGTTCGACATTTAAGGATTTCAGTCTTTTGTCTTCATTACTTCCTTTTTAGACTATTAGAAAATGGGACAACACTGCACAGTTCTTTTTGCTATTTGTGCATTGAGTTTGTACGATCATAACTTTTACATCTCCCACAGCTTTCTATAAAGAAGCGCAAGAGCGCTGTTGTTCTGTGAGAGTTGAATTCAAACTTGTGTGAAACTCGAAAATGAATGAGAAGTGTACTTTCATTTTTCCCTGACCATTCACTTCTAGTGTATCTTTTTCTGGATTATCGTGATGTACTGATCTCACTTTTTATTATCTAAATGCTTTTCATCTATATTTGAGACGTGTTTTTTCCGCAGCATTGTGATTAGGATCTAATTTCATTTTAGTTCTGCCTTAAATAAATGAAACTTCACCTAATGTTTACAGTTAAAAAAAGAAACGGTGACTGCTGCACCGTTTTTACGGCACTTCACCTGGTTTCGTACTGCCTCCGTGACCCGCCCACCGATCACGGAGGCAATGAAAAGGGATGGTGTAATGTGATGACGTCATCACGTGACGTCATGATTACGTCACGATGACGTCACAAATGTGGCCATCTGCGACATCATATGGTGTGTCATCACGTTTTCATATTTTGCATTGCTGTTGTTGATGCCGCCGACGGTAAATTTTTGCGTTCGATGACGCAGCTAGGGCTTTCGCCAAAATTAATTGCTCCGTTTGGCTTCAAGTGAGAATGGTCTTCTACTCGTGCTTTTTACATGCGTTCTTCGTGTAGTGTGTACTGAACAAATGTGATTTAGATTACTTTTACATACCTCTGTGTGCAGCTAGCCTGTACTTTTACTTTAGAATGATACATCTCACTTAGTATTTGAAAGAGTACAATATAGCGCTCACAGTGCCCTGAAGTGAAAAAGCTGTTCTACATCTCACCTAGTATTTTAAAAAAGCGCACTATAGCGCTCACTGTGCCTTGAAGTGAAAAATCTTTCTAGTAAGTTAATTTAGTCATTTGTGTTTAGAAACATTTGGCAGCACGAGTCCAATTGAGATTAAGTTCATGTTCACAGTTTCTATTTTACTTCTATTTTAGCTTACCCGTGGGTGCAGTTATCCTGTATTTTTGTAATATTAGGGTGCAGCCTCATCGTGTACTTCAGACTGCAATATGTTGCTCCTTGTGACTTGAAATGAGAATGCTGTTCTACTAATGTTTTTATACGCTTCCTTCTTACAGTGTACTGCACGAATGGGATTTAGATTACTTTTACGTACCTGTGTGTGCAGCTAGCCTGTACGTTTGCTACACAAGGCTCTATCTCACGTAGTAATTGAAATAGTGCAATATAGTGCTCGCTGTGCCTTAAATGGAAGAAACTATTCTAGTCAGCATATTAGGCTTTTCTATTAATAACCATTCTGCACCACGAGCCCACTTGCGATCAAGTCATGCACGCAGTTTCTGTTTTACCTGATTGCTTCATATAAGGTAAAGTACTTCTACTCAGTACAAATACTTGGGCGTTGTCATATCTCGTCAGATTTAGGATGGCCGGCACATGTAGAACACGTCACAAGAAAAGAACGCGAAAGCTGATGTTTCTAAAGCGGGCCCCTGCCATACTTACAAGGGAAGCCAAGCTTTTGGCCTACGTGACAATTACACGCCCTATCTTAGAATATGCGAGTGTGGCATGGTTCCCGTCTAGCCAAAATCACACAGCCACTATTGAGACTGTACAACGAAATGCCGTACGTTTTATCTGTAACAGATATAGACGCACCGACTCGCCTACGCAGATGCTATCAGAGCTTGGCCTTCACACGGTAGCTAATCGTGCAATGCTGTTCAGACTCAAATTTTTGTAGCTAATCCTGCATGACAAAACTAAAATAGATTCAAACACCTACGTTTCCTATAACACTTCCAGAAAAACCCGCCATAAGCACCACTTCACACTCCAAGAATACTTTTGCACCAACAATGCGTTTAGTTTTTCGTTCTTACGGCGGGCTGTTCGGGAGTGGAACGCTTTATCGGAGACGGTGGTCACACAGCCCACTGCGGACAAATTTGTCGAACTTGCTGGCCAAACCGTGCTCTCGGCAATATGTTAGCGACGCTATCGCTATTGCATTTATCATTGTCCACATTAGCTGTATATTTGTATATTTCTATATTTGATATTTGTGATGTAACATGGTACAGTACTTATTTTATATCATTGTGCTTGCTTTTCTCTTTCTTTTTTCTGTTATGTTCTTTCGCAGCGCTTCATATGAAACTGAGTCAAAGTGTTTTTGAGTTATCTTTTTTGCACTCATTTATTATATAGGTCCATAATGATTATTCTGTCTAATTGTTATTTTTTAACCCTACAGAACCATTGCATAATATTGTTACGGTGGTTGAATTAAGGTTGAATGTGTGTATTTATAGCATGAGAATGAGGTCAGGCAATGACAGGCAAATATGGAGTCCACAAGCCGCACCAGACAACCTCGTCTTCCTCTTCCTCTCGCCCGGCTCATACCACAGCCCGGCTCATACCGTAGCAATACCCCGGTTCACACACGAAGCCCGTTGGGCGAGTCAAAATCGCTGGAGGGATGAAACCTCTTCAGACGAGCCACATGCACCAATTGCGTTCGACTTGACCGACGACCAGGTGACGTCAGGCGTGCCACGACGTACATCAAGTTGCTCAAGCGATCTGTGATGACAAACGGGCCAATGTACTGCGGTAAAAACTTGTGGCATAAACCACGTTTACGTTGAAGGGTCCACAACCACACAAGTTCTCCTTTGTCGAATGCAATGACATCGCGGCGTCGATCATACCGCTGCTTGGAGCGATCTTGTGATGCCAGTCTGCGCAGACGAGCAGTTTGGGGGGGCCTCTTCAGCGCGGCACAATGTTCCGGCCACTGAGTCCTCAGCATGGAGTGTAAATGGGAGGATTGTATCGAGGGAGCTGCGCCGCGATCGAGCGTAGAGCAAGTATAAAGGCGTGAAGTCCGTGGTCTCATGCTTCACCGTATTGTACGCATAGGTAATAAACGGTAAGATCTCGTCCCAGTTCTTGCGATTGGATGAGACATACATAGCCGGCATATTAGTAAGGGTGGGGTTGGTGTGTTCTACAAGTCCGTTCGTCTGGGGGGTGATATGGCGTAGAATGTCTGAACTGCGAAGTGCAGAGGCGAAGCAACTCTTCCACAGCGGCGACCATAAATTGGCGACCACGGTCACTAATGATTACTCGAGGTGGACCATGAGGAAGAACAACGGAGCTCAACAAGAAGGCAGCGACCTAATCAGCTGTGGAGGATGGTATTGCAGCGGGTTCTGCGTATCTGGTGACGTGATCGACGCAGACTATTATCCAACGGTTGTTATTCGAAGATCTTGGAAACGGTCCTAACATGTCGATGCCAATTTGCTCGAAAGGCATGGTAGGCGGCGCTACAGGATGAAGAAGGCCGGGTGGGGCGCCCGTGGGTCGCTTGTGACGCTGGCACTTGTCGCAGCTCGAGACGTATTGCTTCGTGTAATATCGCATTCGAGGCCAGTTAAAACGCTCCTGTGTGCGATGTAAGGTGCGATTGAACCCAAGATGTCCTGACGTTGGATCATCGTGCATAACACTGAGAATATCGCATCGAAGACTTTCATGAACAACTGGCAAATAGCGTGCACCACTTGCTGAGTAATTTGTCTTATATAACTGTCCATCGCGAAGAGTAAAGCGACCAGTGTCTTTGTACAACTGTCCATCGCGAAGACTAAAGCGACCAGTGTCTTTGTGACTGCGGGCATCAGCGAACAAAGGGTCCAAAGATAAGTCGTTGTGTTGTTCCCGCCTGAAGATGTTGGCGTCAGGAAACGCGCGAGAGACCGCAGCAAAACAGATGTCAAAGTTGTCCGTACTATCATCCGTCGTGGTCATAGGAAGGCGAGAAAGGCAATCAGCGTCCGAATGACGTCTTTCACTTCTATACGAAATGTTAAAGTGAAATTCTTCGAGTCGTAAAGCCCAGCGTGCAAGGCGGCCAGAAGGGTCTCGGAGGGTGACCAGCCAACACAACGAATGATGGTCCGTCACAATCGTCAACCAACGGCCGTAGAGGTAGCAACGAAATTTCTGAACGGCGAATACAGCCGCTAAGCATTCTTGCTCTATCACCGTGTAGTTCCTTTCAGCCTTGCTTGGGGATCGACTCGTATATGCAACATGCTGTGCATTATTATGTCGCTGCACAAGCACACCTCCGATGCCCATTCCACTTGCATCAGTATGCACTGCAGTAGGAGCAGTGGGATCGAAGTGACGAATAACAGGTTCTGATATCAGTAGAAACTTCAGTTCAGAAAATGCGGCGTCACATTCAGGTGTCCTGTCGAATAGGCTGTCTTTTTGCAACAAGCTTGTCAGTAGGTGCACAACGTCCGCGAATCTGGGCACAAAACGACGAAAGTAGAAACATAAGCGATTCGTCGGGATGCTGCGCTCGAAGCTCTAGCTCGCGACGCATGCGGCGCTCATAGTCAGGAGGAAGGGATTCGCTACGAAATTGCGCCCTAAACTCCTCCATCGAAAGAACTTGGTGGCCGAGAAGTCGGTACCACCGTGCCGCTTGGGCTGTCAGCGATACGGGCAACACACTGCTAGCATTACGCTGTCGTTTAGCCGCATGGCCTGCTGATAGCGGTGCAGCGCCTCTGTACTCCGTGGCACTCATGCGGTCCGAATAACAGGCAGAGGTACCCTAAGGCTACTCGGCGTGCTTGGCTGACGGGACTCTGAGTCTCCCTTTAAAGCACCAGGCTGCGAGCGCGCCGCTTCCAACAAGGCATTTAAGAGCTGTGCCGCAGTTGCGTTGCAGCGGCGATTGCTCAACGCAGGCGCGGCCGTGACAGGGTCACGCGCCGTTTCTCCGGCATGCGCGTGAGACCGAAAAGGACCAGTAAACGGCATGGAGTAGTGTAGGGTTTCCGCTCCGACTGGTGCATGATGCCTCACACGATAGGCAACCGGATCGACGGTGGAGCACGGTGGCTCACGTTCGTCGAAAGTGCCGCCTACGCAAGGCTGAGGCATGCGAGCGTCGGCAAACGCGGCGACGTTGTCGGCTAAGCAAGCTGGCTCGCGGACAACATTGGCAACCCTTTGCGCCCCTGACCAAAGTGGGTCAGTGAGCGCGTGCATGCCGACACCTAAGTGGCCTAGGAAGGAAGGCTCGGGTGCGGCGGGTTGGGCAGTCAACTGCGCTGCTGACAAGGGAAGGCCAGCGAGCGGAGACGACGCATTGGAGGGGCCCGTACGCGCGTGCGTCTCGAACAGCTGAGAAAGCCCGCACCTGGCCGGGCTGGGACTGTAGTCCACATTCGACTGGTTAGCGTCACCATAGGGGGCCCCAAAAAAGGGATCTCTCCCGGCGACCGAAAGCAGAGGGCCGCCGAGGCGACCATATCTCGTGCTGTCGGGTTCGTCCGCATCGAACGAGATTAAGTCCGTCGCCACGGGATCGAGCAAGAACGAGCGCCTCGAGGTGGTCTGTTCTGAAGCCATGCCGAAACCAAGTTGGGCGCCAGTTATGTGGAGATAGGTTTGCTACCAAGAGCTTACCCTACGAAGCGACCGGGAAGGGACACGACGTTCTCCACTGCCGTCGCGCAGAAAGACGCTGCGGCCGGGTTCGTCGACTCTCCGACACGGCGCAGAGATGGCACTCGAGGCAGTTCGTCAACAAACACGGGTTTATTAACCCAAGATACAGCACAGTGCGACAACCACAGAATTGCGGGCCGTTAGGGTAACTCCGCAAGACCGACCGAGTGTACGCTTGCCGGCAGACGCTACGGCTCTCACACAAAGGGCAGCAGCCATGCGCACGCACGAGAAGCCGCCTTCTAAGGCAGCGCGTCTACCTCTCGTGTAGGCCTGTGAGCATCTGCCACCAGTATTGCCATCGATGGGCGTGAGAAATCCGCTAGAAAGCAATAAGAAATCCGCCAGATTCCGCTAGATTCTAAAACATATCCGCCAAATTTCCCGCAACGACTTATTTTATTAAAAAGAAACAGTGAAATTTCGTATGATAAAAACCTTTATCATACTTAAAGGCTCCCCAAAACTATGAGAGCTGAACTAACGTATAAAAGAGTCTTCCAAAGAGTGTAACTAGAATGCTAGAGCCTTCAGTGCTACGGTTGTCGTCAACCTCGTCATATATGAGGCTAAAAGTTAGAAATGTTCACTAAGGTTGGGCGTTGGGCTAGTTGGTGCAGCATAATTGCAATGTTTCACAGCGCAGCAGGGCGAATCTTCTCCACTGGTTTTCAACGTTGCGATTGATTCCGGGGGGCACTGGCATTGCTTCCAGCAGATGAATCAATGGCTCCTTCATGACGCAAAAAGTGTTTTGGACTGACAAAAGTGATGTCTGCTGGAGAACTATAATGAAGAATAGTCGCTGCCTGATTTAATCAACTAGGGTGGTAATAAACCTTATGCATCTTTCTCGCATCACAGCTTCATCTGCGAGAGAGAACCCGTTGGTCTTCTCAGCCTTCATGCTGTGAACGTACGTCTCAAAGAAGTAGCCCAGACATAGCTTGGGGTTAAAGTGGCCCTCACGTCTGGACATCTGAACGTCCACCTTCTCTATCGTAATCCCGATTTTATGAAGCAAGCTTGAAAACAAAGTCATGAGGTCTTTCGGCAGCTTTGTTTGATCCACATCTATGACCTCGAATACCTTGGTAACCTCTGAACATCTGTCAGAATCGGTCTCAAAAAAAAAAAAAAAGAAAGTACCCCAGATTGATCTAATTCTCGTACATACCGTACAGCACTCTGCCGCGTAGCACTTTTCAGTGCGCTTCGCCATCTCCAAATGCATCTTCCATTCGGTCCACTGGTCTACGATTCTTGAAACAGCTATTTCGACGAGGGGTAGCCACCGCGTCCTGCACTCTAGCAAAATTTTCAGTGGTTCATCGCCGCAATGCATCAGACCGTGTAACTTCTTGTATGCAATTTACCGGACAGGAAATCTTGCCAACCAGTAGTACGTTTCACTTATTAGGTATTGTAAGTTTCTCGGCAATGCTTCCGATGGTTGTAAGTTCCCCGGCGCACGAGGAGGACGGGGCCAGCACCCGCGCTAGCTGGGGAACGAGGCGCCAAGGGGGAGGTCGCGCTCGTCTTCCACAACCTAACACACTATGTTTCTGATGCCATGTTTCTTCCTTATAATGGTAATTCAAGACCAAGAAATTATTCTAGACGCCATACATGCTGAAGTGAAGCTTAATTTGAGTAGACTATAAAACTAGAATGCTGTATAACAAATTATTTGAAGATTTCTACAGAAACGTGCCTTCTGCATAGAAGTGAAAGTGCAAGTAGTCCTGTTATTTATATTCAAAGGCTACTTTCATGTTACACAGCAAATGTGCGTGCTTTCTTTCGAAGGACTGGGTCAATCTTCTGTTCTACGTTTTTTTTCTACAAAGACAGCCAACTTAAATAATATGGAAAAAATGTGCGTCCTCTTGATTGATGAGATGGCTATAGTATCAAAGCTCGAGTATGATTCAAATACTGGGTCAGTGCTTGGCTTCACTACACTGCTGGTGCCTGGTGTAAAAGAATCGACTTTAGCAAGTAATGCCTTAGTGATGATGATAGGCGGTCTGTCCTCACGCTGGAAGCCATTTGTTGGCTTCCATTACACAGGTTTGCCATTGAAGCTTTCCTTCAATGGCATTGTCAGTGCGTGCTTCGAATAACATCTTTTTGTAGATTCCAAGGAATTCATTTCATGGAGATGATGCAGCAAGGATGGCCGTTGAAATCATAAAAAAAAATGTGATGAGATTTACCTTCATGGTTTAGACATCACTACAGACACGGGATCAGGAAACAGAGTCATGCGGAAAACATTCGGCATTAATATAGGGAAGTATAGCAGAGTGTCACACAGGTTCAGTCACCCCCAGCGGAAAAATGCTCAGATTGTTGTGTTGGCAGATGTTCCACACATCGCAAAGAATCTATATGGACACCTCCTGCGGAAACAAATTGTTACATTAAGCAATAAAGTTGTTGCCGAAAATCACTTGCCTTCAAAATCGTTAAGCATTCAGCCAGTGATCAAGTTGATAGAATTCCAGGAGCAACAGATATTCAAACTGGCACCAAACCTTCACAAGGACCTCCTAGAGCCGAATCACTTCGAAAAAATGAAGGTACGGAGTGCTTGTGCACTGTGACATAAGTTTGTTGTTTGAATAACTTATATAATTGAACTTTTGTTCGTCATAACTGTAACTTATTGTTCGTTGCTTTACTTTGCAGGTCAGCAACGCTCAAACAATTCTAAGCCGCACCACTGCAAGTGGTTTCCTCTTCATGGTTGAGAACTATGGCTTGAGCAAAGAAATCCTCACCACGGCATGGTTTCTCGAGCAGGCCAACGTGTGGTTTGAATTCGTGAGTAGTACGCATCCAACCATGGCACTGAGCCTCTCCTGTAAGGACAAGTATTCTGAGACCATACGTTTCCTTAAGAAATTTATTGATATGTTCCAGTCCCTGAAGATCGACAGTGGAACTTTTAAACCTGTGCGTGCAGGAGTGATCTTGTCAACGTTGTCCATTGTCTATCTTCAGGACTTCCTTCTTAATGAAGATAAGTACAGTTTCATCCTTACGTCAAGGTTTACGCAAGATAGCTTAGAAAACTTCTTTTCAGCTGTTCGCCGCCGTAACCCAAATGGCGTTAAAGATTATAACTCTCTCCCAGTACCTGAAGCCAGCGTCTACAGGTTCCTATGAGCTTGATGATGACGCTTTTTATTTGATTGATCTCAGCAACATCCAGGAAGCCGCAAGTGAAGAGTCTGCTGAAAATTTTGAAAACGTACCAGAAATCGATGACCTGTCAGAACAATTCCTTTTTCTATTTTGTGACTACAGTGTCAAGGGTTATAAAATATGATGCAGTTTGTGAGAAATGTGTGCATGCCGTGAAGGGAACTAGAAGTGGTCGGCCCATGAGCCAACTAACCAACCTGAAGGCGTAAAGGAGGGCTCCTTAGTTAGCATCTCGGAAAGTGCCTTTCAGCTGCTTCGAATGTGTGAAAGAGTATATTCAGTGCACATATAAGTTCATTAAAGTCATCCTAATTAAGCAAATGGGTTTCCTTCAGAACGATCCTCCACAATATCACAACATTTCTCAGAAGACTGTCGTGCAAGAGTCAGGCTCTATGTAAAAGAGCTTTCAAGGAAAGAACTCCAGAAAAAAGGTTGTGAGCGCTGATCAGTCAAGTAAATCAATGGCAGTACCAACACGGCGGTGGTGTGTGACACCCTCATGTTTTTTGTTTGTTTGTTTTCTTATCATTTCAATGCTTGATATAAACACAACGAGTATAGCACTGTTAAGAGTTTGCGTTATCAAACACCTAAGGCTGTATACATTTACATTTTACAATATAAATGTATTGTGATATCTTCGCAGTGCAGTCTCATGTATTCCTTAATTAATATATTATTAATGAGAACTAACAGACAATGATGCCAAGGAAAGTATAGGGGACGTTATTAGAAGTAATTGTAATGTAAATGTGAAGAAAGAAAAGTGGACGAAAAGATAACTTGCCACCGGCTGGATCCGAGGTTCGGATCCTGGCGGTGGCAAGTTATCATTTCGTCCACTTTTCTTTCTTCACATTTACATTACAATTACTTCTAATCACGTCCCCTATACTTTCCTTGGCATCATTGTCTGTTAGTTATCATTAATAATGTGTTTAACAAAGCAAACGAGCCCTTAAGTTCACACTTCTTTCCTTCGTTCATAACGAGGGTCTCGTTCTGGCAGACTTGTTGCCTTCAGGTGGTATGCGAGGGATTATTAGTCAGCTGCCAGCTCGTAATAAGATCACGTGCTACGTGGCGCCTACAGGCAAAAAGAGTGTTCCACACTCGCCGTAATGGCAACAGGCGGCGCTGACTGACGCTCCCACGTTTAAATGCACATATATACCCTAGAAAGTGGGCGGAGGGATGACCGCCACCGTAGCTCAGTGGTAGAGCATCGGACGCGTTATTCGAAGGTCGCAGGTTCGGATCCTGCCGGTGGCAAGTTATCTTTTCGTCCACTTTTCTTTCTTCACATTTACATTACAATTACTTCTAATAACGTCCCCTATAATTTCCTTGGCATCATTGTCTGTTAGTTCTCATTAATAATGTGTTTAACAAAGCAAACGCGCCCTTAAGTTCACACTTCTTTCCTTAATTAATATATGTTGTTTTCAGTATATAATCATTTCAAGATTCATAATTTCAACCTTGTAGAGCTCACCCTGCTACAGTTGCAGCGCTTCCGGGAAGGTAAATTATCGGTGGAACAAACCTTCACGTTTCATATTCTGTCCCACATTGAAAAAAACTCGATTAGAAGCAGTTTTATTGGCGAGTCTGGTATGAAAAGACGTGCAAATCCATTTTTTGAGAAGTGAAAACCACTCAATGTGATTTATCACTATATATATATACACGGAAGCGAGAAAGTACGACGTACGTCGAAACACCTTTAATATTCACAAATGTTTCGGCTGGTGGGCCAGCCTTCGTCACAGTGACGAAGGCTGGCCCACCAGCCGAAACGTTTGTGAATATTAAAGGTGTTCCGGACGTACGTCGTACTTTCTCCCTTCCGTTTTACTACAGAGCCAGTGCGCTTCTTTCCCCGCCACGTCTATATATATATATATATATATATATATATATATATATATATATATATATATATATATATATATATATATATAAATGCTGCACAGCTCCTTAAGCAATGAATATATTCGGCAATAAAGCAACATTCTTGCACACTATTTTGAGAACGATATGTACTTCGTAAAGGCGTGGCTTTGGTTAACCATGCAGCCTCCGCTCGACATTTGGTGTCACGTAAGCTGGTGCACGTGTCAGCACGAACTAGCATGCAGGTCATTTGTTTATATGTTCCACTGAAATTCTAGGGCGTTAGTATGGTCATAACGTCATGGAAGACCAGCGCAAAATTGTATACCTGTGCGCCAATACTTCTGTTGAAAGCAGCAGTTAACTGGAAAATGTCAAGCCACAGCCGAGCTGTGTCAGCATGGCAAAACTTCGCCTATGCTCACCCAAAAACTATAAACATTATAAACGGCCTCTACCACCAAAAGCGGGTATGAGACCAGTAGCTCCTAGAATGGCATAGCCATGCATTCTAAAGTGTGGGAAGGGGATGGGAAAGGAAAGTCAGCATCAGGAGGAGAGATATATGACGGTAAGGAGGAGGGGAGAAGGCAAAGCAGAGCACACAAGAATGAGAAAGAGAAATAAAAAGAAATTTAGAAAGAGAGAAATAGACATAAACATAGAAAAAAAATTACACCATCTCCCGCTAAAGGGAACCATGTGTAGATGTGAAGCAGCGGGCGCTAACGCTTACATTGGCGGTGGCGTTGACGCTGGTGCTCATCGCAGCGTTGCGCAGGACAGAAAACTTGGGAGGCGCAAAGCACGCAGTGATGGAGCGGTGTTTCCTACTGGAACATGCCAATCGCTGCTAATGGGCAATGAGAGACAGAAGACTCCGACTGGACACAGAGACCCGCAGTCCGCTTTTAGTTAACGCGCACGCTGCGAATTTTTATTGTTCAACAACGCACGGGAGAAATCTCCCACCGGCACCACCTTGGAGGTCAAGATCCATTGCCATATATACGGGGTGGCCAGTGAACGGTTGTGCAGCGCGAGCAGTCGGTTTTTTCAACCAAGAAACTCGCTAGCAGACGCTGCCTGCGTCGGCGTCGCGAGGCGAGAGAAGGGGGGTAGCGTAGGAGAGGAGAGAGAGAGGGAGGGGACGCGCATGCGCAGTGGGAGTATGGACGCCGCGGGCAGGGATGCCTAGAGGAGAGAGGGGGGGAGCGTAGGAGAGGAGAAAGAGGGGGGGGACGCGCATGCGCAGTGGGTGTATGGACGCCGCGGGCAGTGATGCCTAGAGGAGAGAGGGGGGAACGTGGGAGGGGAGAGAGGAGAGGAGGCGCATGCGCAGTGAGGGTGTGGTTGCCGCGGGGAGGGATGCCTAGAGGAGAGAGAGGGGGGAGAGGAGGTTTTTTATTTTTTTGAAAGGTTTGCGCATGCGCAGTAAGGGTGGTCACGCCGGCACACCACCACCACCACCACCGGATTAAGCTTTGCCATAAGATGCTTCACATCTAAAACAGAGATAAGAAGGACGCAAGAAAGAAAATTCGCAAAGCAGTCAGATCCAGGGCTACACAAGTGCCCATCAGCTAGCATTGCGCCTTTATGCAAGCTGTGCGCATTTTTGCGAATTTTTATGGTTCATACCTGCCGAGTCCTCATCATGTCACCCACGGCGCGCGAGTGCACATCTCGTGATTATTCGCTCGGGCTCTAATTGTAGACTAGAGTAAAGGAGTCGAAGGGTTCCTTATGTATTCACCGAAGACAGGGGTCTCAAACTCACCTAACCTAGCGGGCCGCAGCTGCGGGAATGCGGTCGCGCTGGGGCCGGGACAGTAATAATGGTTAGAGGGGGAGGTGACTTTAATGACATGTTAGGTAACATTCCCATTTGAAAGAAGACCGCGCATCCCAATCACATTTAGGGGTAATTTCTGATAGGAAGTGGGCCTCACGACTCGAGAAACACCGATACCGATCCCCTAAATGACTGAAATCTTGAGACCGATTCTTAAATATAGTTTGTGGTCTAGGTTTATGTGTCAACGCATGGTGAATCCACAGGGTCCCACACGAAAAATATGAGACGAAGGCAGCCACGCATATGCGGGCACGCTAGCAAAAGGGCCGCGTGTTTGAGACCCCCCAACCTAAGACGACTGGAAAGTGAAAGCCAACTTCTTTTTCTTCACAGTAGATGTACTGATCCTGCCCTACCACCCACCGAAAGGTTTTCGCACCTAACGTGGTTTTGTACTGCCTCCAGGATCGGAGGCGTTGAACGCTTTCTGTACGTTCCAAGGTCTTGCAGTGCCTCCGTGATCGGTGGGCCGATCATGGAGGCTGTGCAAAGCTCCGATATCATGTGATGACGCTATCAGGTGAATAACGTATTCTGACGTCAGCATGACGTCAATGACACGTCTCACATCTGAGCTATCACATGATGTCATCACATGATTTTTTGCCTCACTCGTGTTGGCGCCGACGCCTCGGGACTCCAGTCAATTAGCACGTTTCATGAGGCATCTAAGGCGTTCGCGTTAAAAGGAATATTTTAATGACCATGACATTCAACAGCGCGAATCCTGCTTGCATGAACACCCTCACACTGTTGAAAGCGCTAGCATGGGAGATAGGATTTCTGAGTGTAGTGATCTTGCACACTCGCCGTTACTCCGTTCCCGACGCAAACAAAGAAATCATTGTTACATATATAGTCGCCGCAACACTTGAACTCTAACTTCGGAGCGAGCATCACCGCAGGGTCGAAAAACTCCTCACAGTGGAGGGAAGCGCCGGCCGAACCGTACGAAAAATATCTTCAGCGTCAGAAACATTACCAAGCGTCGTAATTACGAAACCTAAGCTTCAAGAAAATTAATCTATGGAAACCGAAATACACGCAAACCCACAGGCCTTTATAGCACGAAAAGTCACCGATTATTACGATACTCCCTCATGCAAATTCTGAGCGCAGCTTTGTGTTGAGAGCAACACCAACTGTGTTTGAAGTTTTTGCTATCCGCAGTTGTAGCATTGCAACATTCGTTGCATATTTCCACAGAAACTGCCAGAGCTCGAGTGCTACGCGCACCACTCTGTGCACTGAAGGCGTCGCCAACCAAGCAAAACGCCGACATTACCGTTAAGACAAGCGAAGACACGCGCCGTGCACCTGCCAGCCCTGCATGCGCGCGATCTCCGACCGAAGGGCCAGCGCTCGTGACAAAGGAAGAAAGCGAGGCTATAGAGGCCAGTGGCTCGCGATATCGACAGACTGCGCGTTCGCTGTCTTTCGTCCTCGTTCGCTCTATCGGTTACGCCGACGACGCCGCTTAGAGACCCTCTCTCCACGTACCTCGAACGCAAGGGATATTTCGCAGATTCCATGATTGGCTTTAGGCCACACCTGTCTGCACAAGATATCCTCCTGCAACTAAAGCTAGACATTATCCAACCCATTCACTCGACGCACAACGACAGGGCCATTCTCGCTCTAGACCTTAAAGGCGCATTCGACAACGTTAAGCACGAAAGCATCCTAAACAACTTGAGTGGTACCCATTGCGGCAGGAAAACCTTCGCCTACATCTATGCGAAGAATCGCCAGTCTCTCTCCTACGCTATTCACGCCGATGATATAACGTTATAGACGAATCGGGGCAGTTTAGGAGAAATTGAAGGGCGCCTCCAGCAGGCCGCCTCCATTGTGGACGCCTATGCGGCCCAGTGTCGGTTGCTGTGCGCTGCATCCAAATCTGAATTCCTGCACATCAGAGGAAACATAAAAGCAGGACGACCTTAAACTTGACGGTATGAGGAGCACCCATTCGAGAGGTTTCCGAAATTCGAATCCTTGGCCTCCTGTTCCTTAACAGAACCAAGAACGGAACTACGCTAGACAAGCTCCGGAAAATTGGGGAACAGGTAGGGCACATGATCCGCCGAGTCTCAAACAAACGCGGGGGGCTACGAGGCAGGGACGCGCTTCGACTCGCCTTTGTAACTAGCAGGATTCTCTATTCAACGCCGTACTTAAGAATGACTAAACACGAAGAGAGAAGAGTCGATGCGATCCTAAAGAAAGTAATTAAACGGGCTCTTGACTTACCCATCAGCACATCAAATCAGGAGCTCTCTGCACTGGGAGTCTTCAACTCTATACATGAGCTAATAGAAGCACATCTCACAAATCAGTATACGCGTCTTAAGCAAACGGCGCCTACTGGACCGCCTATTGATCAGGCACGAATGCGAAACTGAACACGCGGAGCGTATCACTGAACTTTGGAGAAGCAAACTCTGGGTGTCCCCACTTCCCCGTAATACGACTAGGGAGGCGCAGGAGGGTAGAAGGCAAGCAAACGCTGAGGCGCTCGACAAACGGCTAGGCTCCCGTAATGGGGTCTATTACGTCGATGTGGCCGGACCGTCGCCCAAGGGTTACCACACGGCGGCGGTGGTACATCAAGGAACACAGGCGGCCGGCCTCACTTTCAAAGCCACAAACTCAAATTAGGCGCAGGAGGGAGCCATCGCATTGGCGGTGTCCAATCCTAAATCAAAACAAATAGTTACAGACTATCGAAGAGCCTGCGAGAGCTATCTGGCAGGGGAAATCTCTCCGCTGGCTAATAGACTATTGAAAATGAGTATCAGGGACCGCGATCCCACCCCAAAACGTCTTATATGGACTCCAGGACATCAGGGTCTCCGGGGTAATGAGGATGCACATGCAGCGGCCCGCGCGCTTACTTCCCGGGAGACTCCCCGTTGCCCTGATAGGCCTGAACGTCCCACACCTTTAACACGGTTCCGAGAAATCATAGGCTACTACACTGAACAACGCCGCACCAGCGAAGAGACTCTCAAAAACGGAGGAGCGCGTCCTGCGGCGCTACAGACAAACAGGCTGCTCTGTCCAGCCGTACTCAAGCATTAAGACCTGAAAATAAGTGGGCAGTGCCGGTACTGTGGTGAAGTGGCCGACACTTACCATATGGTCTGGGCCTGCCAATTGAACAAAAAATTAACCCCAATCTCCAACCCCACCAAACAGGACTGGGAGGCGACCCTGCTCAATAGCTCCGCCTCCTCCTCGTCCTCAACGCAGGAACGGGCGCCAAGAAGCTGCGCTCTAAAAGCACAGTGCATTGCGTAGAACGTCCTGGATTGAAATCGGCGTACACAACTCTAGAAGTCCGTTTCTCGATGATTTGAACACGTCTAACCCCAGAATTCAGAAACGCTCCTTGACTTGAACTTGACTTGCCACTGACTCAAGGCAGGTCAAACGCGTTTCAGAAAGCCTCCTCAACATGAAACGTGTCCTTCTGGCGAGCTTCGCTCCGTCAAGTCGTCTTGAAAACCAAGTCTGGACGCGAGCAGTCTTGAATCGGCCTTCGAAGCGGCAGCATGGCGGCGTTCCAACGGAGACGCGGCCTCATGGGCAGACTGTCCGCTTTCCAGTTTGCGTGTAGATCCTGCGATTTGTCATTCGGAGACGCGCATGGACTGCTGAGAGTGCCCAGGCCAACGATGCATGATAGGAAAAACCCTATGGAACTTTACGACTACCAAATGTTTTTTTGGAAGGTATCGCTTCTAAAAGAGACGCTCCAAGCGCATCTCGCGTTTCTACCATTTGAAGCGAGCGGCAGCAAGAGGGCTGCCACTGACACCACTGCTGCAACTGCTGGTCACCCTACGGTTTTACTCCGCTGGAACGTTTCAAGGTGTGGTTGGAGATTTGGTGAACGTGCTGCAAGCAACCGTTTGTCGCACCGTGAACAAAGTTACTCGTCTTATCATAAGGCATCTCTTTCGAGAAGTGGTACGCTTCCCAAATGCCTCCCAACTGCCCATAGTGACGACGGACTTTTACGAAATTGCTCAATTGCCCGGAGTTACAGGTTGCATTGATTCTACGCATGTGAGAATCAAAAGCCCCGGTGGTGAAGACGCGGAAGTATACCGCAAACGCAAAGGAGTCTTTTCCGTGAATGTTCAGGTGAGCGCACTGTTTTATCGTTGCAAGGCATTCGTTGCAAAGCTATGCAAGCGTATTGCGAAAAGAAAATTGTTCCATCACGGTGATCCTCGTAAAAAAATCACCGCCCAAGCACTCCGTACAAATGGCTAACCAGTGAAGCTGAAATGTGCGGCCCCGGTGTTTAGCAGTGGGTTCAACCCGACGCTGCACTGAAGCCTTCCACAATTATCGTTGCCAGGTTGTGGTCGAACCACAGGCGGTCACAGACGTCGCAGCCGAAGCCAAAGTGCCGCTGGAGAAACTCTCGCCCAAAGCGGGCGTTCGCCCCGGCGAACGCGCTTCCGCAATCACGTCGACGCTGTTCTGCCCGCAACGCCGTTTCTTTGGCGCGCCAGAGGGCGCGCCGTGGCTGCAAGCGTTAGCGAGCCTTCATGTGCGCGCGCCTCCGTGTTTTAGGGTGGTGTCAGCCTTTGACTTCTAGTTCACTGTACTTTGACCCACCACTTGCCGCCGCCCGCCAAAACACAGTGTTGCCAGTCCAAGTTTTCCATGGCAACGCGGCGGCGAGAGCGCCATGTTGGTTCTCAGAGCCAGTCGGTTCTCCTCCGTCCTACTGCACCGGCTGCACGTTGGCGCGGGTGCGGAAGCTGCTCTAAACCTAGCTTCTGCTAGCACACCATCCTCGCGCTAATCGCATCTACAACTTTGGAGCTGAGAATGCCAGGGTGCTGCGTGCCCCACAGCACAACAATCTGGAGACGAGGCGTAAGAATGTTCCGCTTCCCGACTTGCCCTAACCGACGGAGACGCTGGATTGCGCAAGTGAAGCGAGATTGCTGGGAGCCCACTACTTCTTTCCGTATTTGTGAGGTGAGTACCCGTTGCATTGCGAGTGGATTGAGTATATCGCCGCATATTTCGTGAAATGATTTGCTTTGTCGTGCGACGAAAAGCAGTCCGTGCAAGGTAAACGCGAAGCTTGTTTACTCGGTTATGCTTGTTTACTCTATTAGTCGAAGCGTAGTTCGCCAACCGAACGGTATAGCGAGAAACGCCAGTCCCGTAAACCATCAACAGACGCTCGCGTTCGTGTGTTCCTTTGCGGACAGATGTGTGCGCTTCTGCGCTTTCACCTCAGACAGAAACGCTCCTTGACTTGAACTTGACTTGCAACCGCCTCAAGGCAGCGCGTTCGAACGCGTTTCTGCTGCCTTGGCACCGCCTAAAGACAGCGCGTTCGAAACGCGTTTGTGCTGCATTGAAGGATTGAAGGCGGTTTCAAGTCAAGTTCAAGTCATGGAGCGTTTCTGAATACGGGGTTATTTGCAGAATTATAGGCAGACGAGCCGACCAACGCGTTCCCTGTAGACTTGTGCACAACTGCAACGCCACAACTAAAGTTCGCGTGGCTAGGGCCGCGGGGTATCGGTTCTTCGCTTCAAAGCCACGCCGAGATACACAGCGAAACTCGCTCGACTAAACCAGTAAAGCTTTCCCTTTAATCATATAGAATACGACTGATTTACTCTTTGTGTCTGTCTGTCTGTCTGTCTGTCCGTCCGTCCGTCCGTCCGTCCGTCCGTCCGACCGTCCGTCCGTCCGTCCGTCCGAAACGCTTCTCTTTGTGTGCACCAAGGAAGTCGGTTGTTGGCTTATAACTCAAATATGCCCTGTGGGAGAGTGTGGTGGGGAGTCGGAATTTGTTGTCTTCTTTTTATTTCATAACCGCCCACAAAGAGGATTCGATATCGTGATCTCAGTTTTTATTTAATGCTTGTAGAGAAAATGTATTGGACTACTTATGTGTCTTTGGTGCAGTGTATGACTTTTCGCGTTATTGCTTTATTCTAGGCCCACTTCGAGGACACAAGCTTCGAGGAAAGGAGGCAGGATGGTTTGAAGAAACTAAGACCAGATGCGGTTCCGACCCTGTTTTCAATAAAATATGGCCTGTAAAAAAATTGGTGTGTTCCTTGTTGCTGCCCTGTCTTTTTCTTCTGTCAAGGTTAATATACAGGTTTGGGGGGAGGGGGGGGTGATAGGTGCGATATGACTGAGTGCCCTACTATTTTGCGCCTATGCTAACAACCTGTAAGGTTTTTAAGCAGTCCATTGTACGGATTCGTTCACAGGAAAAATACTTCCTGCAGGGAATTTTATTACGTACAGAAGCAACATGCAGGGTATGAGAAACAGGGCACCGGAATCAAACAATCGCGTATCTGGCGATTGTAGAGAACATCGCCAGATACACGGTTGTATGCGGCTTGTAGAGAACATCGCCAGATACGCGGTTGTTTGATCCGCCTTGCCTTGGTTACAGGCACCGTCATATAATATAGCACGGCCTCGTGTCCTGCACTAGAACGCCTTTGAAGTGTCAGCAGTGATAAGGTGACTTTTACTTCAGGAATGCCGCGCAGACATTGAATTAGGTTCACAGTGACATCGAGGTTCTCCCCATCGAAAATGTAGGCTCCCTTAAAATCACCATCACTCGGCCAATGCGGCGGGTGCACTGCGAGAAACAAACTGTTTTCATAGTATATTATACAAACTCGAGTCAACGAACACATTCGTTCTGTGCCAGAAAACGGCGGCCCACTAAGAACAACCCTCCAGCTTTCCCAAATTGCTATATAAACAAACCACCCCATTCTTGTTGAAACTCACGCTACGTTCAATGTAAACGAGCGAACGTTGGGAACCAACATGGCGGCCCGTCAAGTTTCGCGGCCGCCGAAGCCAGTGGTAAGCAACCGTGGTCAAACTTGTCACCACCCTAAAAGACGGAGGCGCGCACATGAAGGCTCCCTAGCAAGCGTTTGACCTTGCAAGCGTCGTACCCAGGCTCGCGCGCCAATGGCGCGCGGGCTTAGGTACGACGCTCATAATGACGTAACTGATAACACAGCCAATGGAGACCGCTCGTGACACAGATGCCGAGCGGTTTTTCGTTTCTCCTAGCCATATACAGCTCTCGCTGTAAAAATTTTTCTTGTGTGCTGGGTAGTATTGTTTTGGAGATTCATTGCATGTTCGTCTGCGTGACGCTCTGCGACGCCGCGTTCCGGGTTTACTCAGTGGCTCGGACGCCGTGCTTTGTGCACCGCGTTCGAGCCACTGAGGTAAACCGGATACGTAGAAGAGTTCGGATTGCAGAAACAATTTAGGAAATGCCTCCTGCGTTTTCATTGTCGACATTTCAGAAGGAGGTTGTTTCAATTACAAACGTAAAATGTGTTGTGCGCCTGTTGTCACACTGATTAAAATTCACTAGCGAGGCATATTTTTACAAACACTGTGCGGCTTTGGTGTGATTTATCCAGCCTCCGCGTCTTTGATGTTCATTTATTTGTTTAACTATAATGCCTTATTTGCTCTCTTTCACACACATTCTTTAACGTGGCCGAAATAGAGAGAACTAGGAAACATAAAAAGAAAGAAAACAAGTGTAAAATGAAACGTATCAGATAGAAATATCTAGATTAATTACCAAGGTAATAATTTAGCTACCTGTTAAGCGTTTCTATTTCTATGTGCGTGCAGCCGAATCGAGTTCCAATTGAAATTAAAATTGTTCTGAACGTATGGCGGCGTACAGTTGTTTATTATATCGCATTTGCGATTGTTAGCGTTTCCAAATATTTCACTATTGTGTTTGCATTGACAGGGGATGCTGCTACTTGCGCTTGTTCATTTTTTCTTTCCATTGCACGATATTCGTACAGGTTGTGGCGGGGCCACAGCTACACTTCTTCTACGTTGTGGCAAGCCGGCCGGGTTCTGCGCATGACAGCCGGATATTTGATAACTTCCGTGTGCGATTATAATCATGATGTAGCGCGAAAAGACAATACGGACACGGAGAATCAAGAGAGCCCAAGAACAAGTCCTTCTGCAGAACGTTTCCCGTGTGCGAGTTCTTTATGAGGAGCACAGAGTGCCAGGCGTCCTTCTGGGAGACATGGGTTATGCCTGTTTCCCATTCTTAATGACGCCTCTTGCAGACCCAGGTAGAGATGACACACCAGAACGAAGGCAAGCAACTACTTCTAATGTGGTCATGATGCAAAAACTGTTAACTGTAAAGTAAAAACGCATTTGTTAGATGCATTACTAAGCACAGCTGCCTTATATTATACGCGAAGTTACAACGGCAGTTGCAGAGAACATGCATGCTACTTTGAATGCAGATCGCCGCCTACAGTCTTACAGTACGTGAGGCTAATTGTACTGTTTTTTTTTATAACTTTACTTTAGGTACAACAAGGCGCACATCAAGACCCGGAACTCAGTGGAAAGGGCTTTCGGCGTTTGGAAACGACGGTTCCCATGTTTGGACATGAAACTGCAGCGCAAGCCCGAAAGAGCTGCACGCCTCATTACTGCTTGTGCTGCCCTACATAATTTGGCACTGTTACGAGGAGAACCGGAGCCACTAGACACGCCAGCACTTCGTGCCTCAACCATTCGATGTACCCACATGGGGCGCAACACATGTGAAGAACATTTGCCACCTGTTAATCGTCTGGATATCAATCTGTCCGGCATGCGAGCACGGCAGCTACTCATTGATAGAAGGTTTTCTTGAACTGTGATGTGAAAAGACACATTGTTGATGCTTCTATTTGAAGTATTTGTAATGTTAAAAACTGAATTGAAGGTGTGCAGCACCAAACTTGTTATACCGCCGCTTTGTAAGAAAGAAATCACGTGGGATACACAAGGTGTGTTTATTCTGAAAGAAGTTTCTGGAGCTTGTTCTCCTCTATTTGTTTCTGCAAATGCACAATCTCCATTTCTGATTTGTGTTTTTCCTGTCGCTTTTTCCTCACATCGCCATAGTCTTCTTGCAGTAGTTGCATTCGGCCATCGTGCTCTTCCTGCATCAAGGCGATGCGATGTCCGTTTTCTTCATTCAGTACCTTCTCGAGGAGCATCAAGCTGCCCCTTGGAATTTTCTCAGTTGCTCCAGCTTCCTGGATGGCCTTGTTAGGAGCGCAGCCGATTCCAGGGGAGTTACTGTTGTCGGGAGCTTGTGATCGTGGACTCAACGCATCGCTTGAAGCGCAGATGCCGGTCACTCCATTTTCATGATTTTCATCTGAAGCTTTTGTCGCGTTTGTATCTTCCACATTTGCCGGTGGGGTTTCATTATCTGAGGCTTCAGGAGAACTTTGCTCTTCTGCAAAGAAATTAATACTTTCTTTAATATAGTCATCAAGGTGAATGTGTGACACAGTTTTAATACCTTACTTTTTTAAGTGTTAACATAGCACAGAGTGTGAATGAAAACCCGCAGGTAATGAAGCCAAGGAAGGTATAGGGGACTTTATTTGTACTGCATTAAGTTATTGCAGTAATTGCGATATACATACCAGGGGAGACACTCACATCTATTCAGAGTTAATACAATACTTTAAAACTAGCGTAATTAACATCCCCGATATCTTCCTTGGCTTCATTATCTGCTGGTTTTCATTAAGGTTGTGTGAAACGAAAACGAGGCCTGCAAATTTCATTGCCCCATTTACAGCACAGAATGTAGCATAAGCTCTCCTACATGCTGAATAAGCAGAGCTTTACAGGTGCCTCTTAATACAAATGATGATCCCTGAGTCATTATTGAAAAATTTTAACGTTTACTTCGCAGTATACGCGCAATATTCATAATTTTTTGCAACACAACTCTTTTTCTTGACACAGAAAACACGACTACGCTACCACGGACAGCGAGGCACGCAAGAACAGCATAAGTACTCGCACACACACACTAAAGAATGAAAATCTAAAGGCTGTTCCCTTCCAGAAAGCGTTGTGTACTGTACTGATCCATTATACTCAACCACGCAATTTACTTGATGAGTTGCCGTTGCAGGTTGAGTTCCCGATGACTGACTCGCTTTGCACAGGTGGTAGGTACGTAGATCCATCTGAATCCTCATCATTCGGGATTCTGGTAGCCATGTGGCTTTCTATCGAGCCTACGATATCTGACAGCGCACTTACGGGCGCAGGTGCTCGTCCTTCTGTAAAATTAAACATGTTTCCCATTATAAAGACGCGTGCGTCACCTTCATTCACGCATGCGTGCCATTTTATTTCATTATATTGCCACGCGCGGTTCTTTTACTGTATTCGGTTTCCGCCCACAAAGACTATCAGCAGTAATCGGCGCAGACCGCGCCTTATTGTTCCAGAAGCTTCTCGGTTGTAGTAGATCGTTTTGTTAAGATTGCACGCAAGACGCTAACACTCAAGATTATTCCTGAGCTTGCGCGACGACTAGTGATAAGGCTAGAATGTGCGACGCGTGATTTACAAAAGCCGGCGCGTTCCAGCGATGTTCAGTTGATCGACGGCCGACGCTCTGTTCGCCGCTATCAGTGCCAGTGCGTATTGCTGTAATCTGACTTTCCGTTTACCGGCCACAAGTTCGACCCAAATAAACAGTTTCATTTTGGACCTGCCGACTGCTGCCTTCGTCGACGTCACGACCACGTGACATCTGGTGGAGGTGCTTCCCGGTCCATGTACCGAACGCCCCCCTCCAGCCGTGAGCCAAGCCCACACCGCCAAGGGGACACCGACGTCAACGCTGAGCAGCGAGCCAGCCGCAGGCGAGCAAGGCCTCCCGCCAGAATACGGGCCCCTACCCGACAAGATCCGGGCCAGGGCGACGAAGACAACAAGCACGATGAGGACCGCAGTACGCCCCGCGGCAATCGTGATGCAGCCACCCAGAGAGCCGCCGACGTTTCACGGATCTCCTAGTGAAGACCCCGAAACCTGGCTTGAGACATTCGAAAGGGTCTCCACATTCAACAACTGGGACGCGGACGACAAGCTGCGCCACGTATACTTTTACCTAGAGGACGCAGCTAGGACCTGGTTCGAGAATCGGGAGTCCACTCTTCGAACCTGGGACATCTTTCGCGGCACTTTTTTGGAAATGTTCACGAGTGTCGTCCGAAAGGAAAGGGCCGCAACCTTGCTGGAGACACGGGTGCAACTTCCTAACGAAAGCATCACAATTTTCGCGGAGTAAATGACCCGACTCTTCCGCCACGCTGACTCCGCCATGTCCGAGGAAAAAGAAGGTTCGCTTCTTGATGCGGGGGGTTAAGCAAGACCTGTTTTCCGGCCTTGTACACAACCCACCGAAGACGATCACAGAATTTGTCTCGGAGGCCACGACGATCGAGAAGGCCCTGGAGATGCGTACTAGCCAATACAACCGCCGCATTCCCTCGACGACCTACGGGGAGGTTCAAGCGCTGTATCTAGACGACCTGCGCGACACCATCAGAGCAATCATTCGGGAGGAGCTGCGCAAATTCTTGCCAACTTCGGAGCCTCACGTGGAGCCGATCACCGACGTCGTGCGCCACGAAATCCGGCAAGTTCTTGGAGCACCTGATCCAGCGCAGCGTGAGCCCCAAGCAATGAGCTACGCTGCCGCAGCGCGTCGTAACGCTCCCCCCGCCGCGCCCACGTGAAGACTTCGCACCACCGCAGTTCCGCCGCCAGACGCCACCGCCACCGACGCCATACCATCCACCCACCGGCCAGCCGAGGAAGACCGACGTTTGGCAAGCCCCCTGACCACCGCCCCCTGTGCTACCACTGCGGAGAAGCTGGCCACACCTACCGCCGTTGCCAGTACCGCCAGATGGGACTGCGTGGTTTCGCCATCGACGCGCAGCGTCCACAGCGGGGTGAACGACCACGCGACATCGCCGACTACCTCGCAGGAACGCAGTGGACGCCTCGAGGATCTTCCCGATCGCCTTCGCCAGGGCGCTACACCTCACCGCACCGCCGGCATTACGCCACCCCTGCTCGGGGCCGCTCTCCGAGCCCTTATCCGGAAAACTAAGGGCAGCAACCGATGGAGGTGCGGTTGCTGTACGTCGAACGACCGAAGATCCTCCGCCGACGCCGACGCCGCCGCCGCGACGACACCTGCTGAACACGACGCGAAGCTGACAGAGCCCTGCTGACGAAACCTCGTGGATCGAGGAAATCCCGACGACGCAGCATGGAAGCGGCGCAACAAATCGACGGAGCCGTGATCCGACGCCGCGACGTAACCGGAAAGCAAGGCGACGGACTACCGACCTCGACGTTCTCATCAACGGCCACAACTTCACCGCTCTCGTCGACACTGGGGCCGACTATTCCGTAGTCAGTGGGCCATTCGCCGCCAAGCTAAAGAAAGTAAAGACCGCGTGGAGTGGACCTGAAATCCGGACAGCTGGAGGCCACCTGATAACGCCAATTGGAGTCTGCACGGCGAGAGTCACCATCAATAACCGGACTTATCCTGCGGGCTTTGTAATCCTACAACACTGCTCCAGAAATGTGATACTTGGAATGGACTTCCTAAGTGACCACGGCGCCGTCATCGACCTGAGGTCTGAGTCGATAACACTAACCTCAGAAAACGCGCTCCCGCCCCACGCGACGCCAGGGAACCATGCATTGAACGTGATAGAAGAGCAGGTGACCGTTCCGCCACTCTCCAGCATCATAATTTCCGTCGGCACCGAAACACCCGCACACTTCGAAGACGTCATAGAGGGCGATCAGCACCTGCTTGTAAACCGTCAGATTTGCGTCGCAAGAGGCATCGCCGAGTTGCGTGATGGCAAAGCAAAGGTACTGCTGACAAACTTCAGCCACGAATATAGGCACCTTAACATTGGTACGACGGTCGCCCACATCGAGAAATTCATGGATGCCAGCCACGCTTTCGCCCTCTCCGATGATACCGAACCTGCTTCGACGAATCGACGTCCCAACCCAGATTTCGACGTCAACCCGAACCTCCCGAAGGTCAAACAAGACCAGCTAAAGCCCCTGCTCCTGCGATTCAAAGACTGCTTCTCGGCGTCGTCAAGAATTCGGCAGACCCCGGTCGCAAAACATCGCATCATAACAGAAGAAAGGACCAGGCCGCTCCGTCAGAGCCCGTACAGAGTATCGACGCGCCAACGCGAGGCCGTGAAGAAACAAGTCGACGCAATGCTACGCGACGACATAATCCAGCCGTCCAAGAGTCGCTGGGCGTCTCCCGTGGTTTTGGTGAAGAAGAAGGACGGCACGCTGCGTTTCTGCGTCGACTATCGTCGCCTGAACAAGATCACGAAGAAAGACGTGTAACCCCTCCCACGGATAGACGACGCCCTGGATCGACTCCACAACGCAAAGTACTTTTCTTCGATGGACCTCAAGACAGGCTACTGCCAAATCGAAGTCGACGAGAGAGACCGAGAAACGACTGCTTTCATAACTCCAGACGGCCAGTTCGAGTTCAAGGTCATGCCTTTTGGTCTTTGCTCGGCCCCCGCGACCTTCCAACGCGTTATGGATACCGTACTGGCCGGCTTGAAGTGGCAGACTTGTCTTGTGTACTTGGACGACGTCGTTGTGTTTTCCTCAAACTTCGACGAACACCTCCGGCGCCTTGAAGCTGTACTTCAAGCAATCAAGACATCCGGACTCACCCTTGTTCCGGGTGAGTCCGGACTCAGCTCTTGTTCTTGGGCCACGTGATAAGCAAGTCCGGAGTACGCCCCGACCCGCAGAAGACAGCCGCCATCGCTACATTCTCGCGACCCGCCGACAAGAAGGCCGTGCGTCGATTTCTCGGTCTGTGTGCCTATTACAGGCGGTTCGTCAAAAATTTTGCCCGCATCGCCGAGCCACTCACTAACCTTACCAGAACCGACGTCGAGTTCAAGTGGGAAACGCCGCAGGAGGAAGCATTTCAAGAACTAAAACGACGCCTGCAAACGCCTCCGTTACTTGCGCATTTCGACGAACACGCCGAAACAGAAGTGCACACCGACGCGAGCAGCGTAGGACTCCGGCGCCGTCCTTGTGCAGAGGACGGACGGACTGGAAAGGGTTATCAGTTATGCTAGCCGGTCGCTATCCAAGGCAGAGGCCAACTATTCCACAACAGAAAAGGAGTGCCTCGCCATCATCTGGGCTACGTCAAGGTTTCGCCCCCTACCTCTATGGCAGGCCCTTCAAAGTTGTGAGCGACCACCACGTCTTGTGTTGGCTAGCTAACTTGAAGGACCCTTCAGGTCGCCTCGCAAGATGGAGTCTAACGCTTCAATAATTCGACATCACCGTCGTTTACGAGTCCGGACGAAAACACTCCGACGCCGACTGCTTATCTCGCGCCCCCCGTCGACCCGCCGCCGCAGGACGACCAGGAGGATGACTTCTTCTTGGGAACCATAAGTGCTGACGACTTCGCCGAACGACAGCGAGCCGACCCGGAACTCAGGGGCCTTGTGGAGTACCTTGAAGGCAAGACCGCCATTGTTCCGAAGGCATTCAAGCGAGGACTCGCTTCGTTTTTCTTGCGAAACGGCGTTCTCATAAAGAAGAATTTCTCGCCACTTCGAGCCAACTACCTTCTCATAGTGCCTTCAGCATTGCGACCAGAAGTACTCCAGGCACTACACGACGACCCGACGGCTGGACACCTCGGACTTTCCCGCACGCTCGCAAGAGTACAGGAAAAGTACTACTGGCCGCGCCTTGCCGCCGACGTCGCCCGCTACGTAAGGACGTTCCGAGACTGTCAGCGACGGGAGACACCGCCCGCAAGACCAGCAGGCTTCCTTCAGTCGATCGAGCCTCCTCGGTGACCGTTCCAGCATATCGGGATGGATCTCCTGGGGCCGTTCCCAACGTCGACTTGCGGAAACAAATGGATCGTCGTAGCCACCGACTACCTCACCCGCTACGCCGAAACAAAATCCCTGCCCAAAGGCAGTGCCGCCGAGGTAGCGAAGTTCTTCGTTGAGAACATCGTCCTTCGACACGGCGCCCCAGAGGTTCTTATCACCGACAGAGGCACGGCATTTACGGCTGACCTAACGCAGGCGATCTTGGGATACAGCCACACAAGTCACCGCCGGACCACCGCGTACCACCCACAGACCAGGCCTGACCGAGCGTCTAAACAAGACTATCGCCGACATGCTGGCCATGTACGTCGACGTCGAACACAAGACGTGGGACGCCATCCTCCCGTACGTGACCTTCGCGTACAACACGGCCATACAAGAAACGACGCAGATGACGCCATACAAGATGGTCTACGGACGGAGCCCGGCAACGACGCTGGACGCCATGTTACCAAACGTGACCGACGAGGAAAACATCGACGTGACCGCCTACCTACAGCGCGCCGATGAAGCACGACAGCTCGCCCGCCTGCGGATCAAGAATCAGCAGACGACTGACAGCAGCCGCTACAATCTTCGACGACGCTTCGTGGAATACCAGCCCGGCGACCGCGTTTGGGTGTGGACGCCGATACGACGACGTGGACTTAGTGAAAAACTTCTGCGACGATGCTTCGGACCGTATAGGGTGCTTCGACGTCTCGGCACACTCGACCATGAGGTTGTCCCCGACGGCATTTCGAACTCTCAACGGCGCCGTGCGCGACCTGAAGTCGTCCATGTCGTGCGCCTCAAGCCGTTTTACGCGCGGTAGTGAACCTGAGGACTGTACTTTTTTTCATTGGACTTTCTTGCTTGTACGTATTGTTTATTGAACTTTCTTGATTAATTGTCGTTATTTTGTTGTATGTATTTTTCCCGTGTGTTCTGTTCTAAGCATCGGGACGATGCCTTTTGAGAGGGGGGGCATTGCCACGCGCGGTTCTTTTACTGTATTCAGTTTCCGCCCACAAAGACTATCAGTAGTACTCGGCGCAGACCGCGCCTTATTGTTCCAGAAGCTTCTCGGTTGTAGTAGATCGTTTTGTTAAGATTGCACGCAAGACGCTAACACTCAAGATTATTCCTGAGCTTGCGCGACGACTAGTGATAAGGCTAGAATGTTCGACGCGTGATTTATAAAAGCCGGCGCGTTCCGGCGATGTTCAGTTGATCGATGGTCGACGCTCTGTTCGCCGCTATCAGTGCCAGTGCGTATTGCTGTAATCTGACTTTCCGTTTACCGGCCACAAGTTCGGCCCAAATAAGCAGTTTCATTTTGGACCTACCGACTTCTGCCTTCGTCGACGTCACGACCACGTGACATTATGCGCGAGTGTTACAAAATGCACACCTACAAACAAGACAGGCCAAAGTTTTATGCAGCCAAGCGCGTGGACGCGTTTTAGGGGCGAAGCTCCTTAGAACCTAGCCTTGTCTTCTGTTGTGGTCATGGTACAGAACCGCTGCTATAGTCGAGACATATGTGAGACACACACACACAAAAAAAATCTTTAACAATAGAGTTCGACATTAGACATAGGCTAACTATAGGGTAAGAGGTCGCTGTTCCCGGCGAAAATAACCTATCGAGAAGAGTATTGATGAGTTTATCTCTACTAAAATGTGCCTAGATGTTGAGGCTTCCCAAGGAAACCTGTGACACAAAGGCACACGTCGAGCACTATGTCCTAACAAATTACCGATATTAAAATAGTATCTTGCCATCGGTATATAAAATGGCGGGTTCTTGGATTCACTTTCGACGCATATCCTCCACTCCAGCAATTTTCTAAATCTTCCTTGAAGTGCCTAGGACGACTGGAAGGCGAAATAAATGTACATTTCTCTATACACTTTATGTCATTCAATTTATATTATATGTGGTAACGCTCGGGTAACGTACGGTTAGTCACCGCTACGATACCCAGAGCTTCGCCCACTCGTCATCAGTCATTTCGTGGATATGCGTTGATTTTTTCATTACCGGCCATGGTGGCTGCACTTCGACCGGGCCGAAGCAGACAAATACCTGTGCAACTGCATTTATGGTTTTATGATGCGCGTTTCAAGAACGCTGACCTCACATTAATCGCCGAATGCACAATATATATATATATATATATATATATATATATATATATATATATATATATATATATATATATATATATATATTGTAGCGTAGTATTCTGGTCGCTACTTGGTCGCCGCCGGAGAGATGACGCGTACACACAGCAGATCCATAGGCTTTCTCGTAAACTGATTTATTTGGCTAAAGTAGTCCTAAGTGACGTTGTACACACTTGTACGCTACATAACTGGGACGACTCTGAGCAGCACTCGCTGCAACCTGCTCTCGTGGCGTCCACGGTGCGACTCTCCCTCGGCTCCGCTGGAAGCGTCCCGAGGCCACCCCAGAGACCAAACAAAAAAGGACCACTCAGAAGTCTCGGTTGACGACACCCAATCGGGTGTCACGAATTCAAACAGGTACACCCAATCGCTGGCGGTCTCCACCGAGTTTGAACGCGAGGACCGCCGTCAACCTAAAGGATAATGATCTAAACTAAAGTAAAAACATACAGGAAGCTACCGCGACATCCGTTAGGCTTCCACCGTACAGCTCACCCCGCATACCTTCCGGCGCCGCGGATGCAGAGCCGTCTGCGGTCCCCTAAATGAGAAACAGCCCCTCGTAGGAAGGAAGGTAACGCGCGCACAACAAAGCCGGTAAGACCCTCTAGGACACCACCGCAAACCCTGCTCTTGGGCAGACCCGCGACATTGGAACGAGCCAAAAGTTAAAAGAAAATAGCTACACAACGTTTACGCGACACCTCCCCCTATACGAACTAAGAGTGTCCCCACTCTTGATGAGCTGCAAGTAAACTAAAAAAGCCACAAACAAGGACATAATGTGCTTCGCGCCCTCCCAAAAAAGAAAGAACATCTCACGTTCATTTAAAGGAAAACACATAACTTAAAAGACACATAACTATAACATGCGAAAAAAGGCGACCCGCGACCGAATAAATGTACAAAACATTTTACATCTGCAAGACTCTAAAGCACAAATACATGATGGCGAAATACTCTTGCTCAAAATGAAACTTGGTTTAAAACAGTGAAACGAGGAAAAAGATAAACTGCTAACTGGAGTTCTGACGCACACATCTCAGTACGAAAGCACACACTGCGACACACGGAGTTACAAAAGGAGTCCTTCAACTCACTCACTCAACATCACTGGCTGTGTAGTAAATCTCGGTGTCACTGTCACAGGCCCAGAGTCTTTTCGGTTTGGTGTCGGATGACTGGTCCCGCGGATCAAAGTAGACCTCGGTGTCACTAGTCGAATGTTCACCTTGACCGCGGTCACTCGCGGGCGGAACTGCTGCACCACCCTGCGGCACTGTGGTGTCAACACGGACCGAACACTCGCGTTCACTCCCACTCTCGTCATCCGCGTCGTCGTCGAGACATGAACGGGGGCGACACAGTTTCAAACGCGCTACATTCACAATGTCCCTCTTCCTTCCGCTGCGGTCCACGACCTCCCAGTTGTTCTCCGCTACTTGTCGAAGGAGGCGAACTGGTCCATGGTAGCGGTGGAGGAGCTTTGTTGTTTTGCCCCTCGCTCGTGAGGGCGTCCACACGTAGACGAATTGCCCCGGTCGAAACACAGCGCCCCGTCGTCGGGCATCGTACGCTCTCTTGTTTTTTGTTTGCTGGTCCCTCTCGCGCTGAGCCACGAGCTCCCGAGCTTGGCGAAGCCGGCGCGCCACTGCATATGCATTGAAGGCATCCTCATTGTCACGTTGCAGGTTGAGGCTCGCATCAATGGGCAAGGTCGGCTCGCGGCCATGCAACAAAAAAAATGGCGTGAAGCCGGTTGTCTCTTGCTGCGAAGAGTTGTAACCGAAGACGACATAAGGGAGGAATTCGTCCCAATCCCGGTGGTTTGTCGAAACATACATACTGAGCATGTCTGCAAGCGTACGGTTGAACCTCTCGCACAGGCCATTCGTCTGCGGGTGGTAGGCGGTGGTTGTGATGTGGTTGCTCCCCCATTGCTCGGAATATCTCTTCAATGAGGTTACTAACAAAATGCTTTCCCCGGTCAGTGATTATCTTCGCCGGGGCTCCATGTCGTAGAACCACTTGCTCCACAAAAGCTTGGGCTGCCTCAGCGGCCGTTGCAGCGGGGCAGGCGACCGCTTCTACCCACTTTGTGTGATAGTCAGTCATCACAAGCACGTAGCGATGGCCGCGTTTACTTTTCACGAAGGGTCCAAGAAAATCCATCCCGATGTGCTCGAATGGCCGCCCCACGGGGGGGTATAGGTTGGAGAAAACCGACAGGTTTGCCGGGTGGTGGCTTTCTCGTCTGGCAGTCTGGGCAGGTGAGGACATACTTGCTGACATATGCGAACATCTTTGGCCAGAAATACCGGCAGCGTACTTTTTCCCATGTGCGCTTGACACCAAGGTGGCCTGCCGTGGTGTCGTCATGGCAGTGCTTTAGGATGTCCGGTCTCAGACACCTGGGGACAACAAGTGCCGCGCGGTCTTCCTGAAACCCTTTTGCCCTCCGATACAGAACACCATCGATCAACCGAAAGCTCCGTGCCGTTCTTTTTAGTTTTCCTGACAACGGGCGCGTTCGGCCGCTCGAGGTGCTGGATAATTTCTTTCATCCATGGATCTGCCCTCTGCCGTTCCCCAACATCCACTCGATCCAAAGCCAGCAGCGGTAATGGATTTTCTTCGCTTGCTGGCGCGGGATTATGAGGAAGGCGAGAAAGCGTATCGGCATTTCCGTTCTTCCGGCCTGGGCGGTGTTTCAGCGTTATGTCGAATTCCTGCAGCAACAAAGACCACCGCGTGAGACGACCATTCGGATTCCGGACCTTCATAAGCCAAGCAAGGCTAGCTTGGTCGGTCACGACTGTGAATTTAGCCCCGAAAACGTACGGCCGAAACTGTGCACAGGCGTGCACGACGGCGAGACATTCCTTCTCAGTGGTGCTGTAATTAATCTCTGCTTTATTAAGGTGCCGGCTAGCATATGCGATGACTCTTTCCTGAGCTGCGATTTTCTGAACGAGCACGGCTCCAATGCCGTAATCGCAAGCATCCGTGTGCACCTCTATTGGCTGTCCCGGCTCAAACTGACGCAGAACGGGGGCTGTGATAAGCTTGTTCTTGAGGGATTACATCGCCAGTTCGCAGGCCGCATCCCAGACGAAAGGGGCATCTTTTTTGGTCAGGTTGGTAAGAGGTCGAGCAATACCAGAAAAATCCTTAATGAATCGCCGATAGTAGTTGCAGATTCCAAGAAAGCTCTGCACACCTTTCTTGTTTCGTTGCGTAGGGAATTTTTCGATCGCTGCCACTTTGTCGGGATCCGGTCGGATGTTCTCGCCCGTAAGAATGTGTCCGAGATACTTGATCTCCCTTCGGGCGAAACTGCACTTCTCGGGCTTCAGTCGTAAGTTCGCCGCGTCCAAAGCCGTAAGTACGCTTTCCAAGTCTTTCAAATGGGCTGCCATGGTCTTAGAGAAAATCACAATGTCGTCCAAGTAGGCCAAACACACCCTCCAGAGCAGGCCACTGAGAACTTTGTTGATCATTCTCTGAAATGTGGCGGGTGCGTTACACAGACCGAATGGGACAACGTTGAATTCGTAGAGTCCCCGCCCACATGTAAATGCTGTCTTAGGCTTATCCTCCTCTCGAATTCCAATTTGCCAGTAGCCTGATGTCAAATCCAATGTCGTGAAGTAACGGGATCCCTGCAGCACATCAAGAATGTCGTCGATTCTCGGCAAAGGGTGCACGTCTCTCTTTGTGACAGCATTGACTCTTCTGAAATCCACGCAGAAGCGCCAGCCGCCGTTCGGCTTCTTTACCAGAACCACAGGGGACGACCATGGGCTGTTGGAATCTCTTATCACTCCGTCATGAAGCATCTCATCAATCTGCTGGCCAATAACCTCCCTTTCAAAGGTGGAATGTCGGTAGGGATGTTGATGAATGGGAGCCGAATCACCTGTGTCTATGACATGCTCCGCGACGTCAGTTCTCTGAATTGGGTTGTGTTCTCCCGTAAACAAATGGCGGAACTTATTCACAACTGAGAGCAGCTCAGCTCTTTCGGTAGGTTGCAAATGGTCTCCAGTGTCCACTTCGAAGTCGCCGCTACCCGCTGTGCAGTGCGGCGCGGCGATGCCGAGCTGCCCATCATAAATAGACGCAGCCCAGCCAAGCTTCGTGCCGCAGTTCAAAGTTACTGGCGATATAGTAGGGTTAGCCACACGGACAATGCCGACCCCACTCAACACATTCGTCACGGTTCGTGCCACACGCAACCCGTTTCTCAAATTAACATTTGGCTCGATAATGTGGACGCCGTCCATGGGAACCTGTACAGGCACAATCGCCTCGGTGCGTGGCTCTATGCGGATCTGCTCCTGGCACCTCACTGGGACATCGCCAGGAGTGACATTCTTCGGCCCTACTTGAAGATCAAACGCCTGTCCCCCCAATCTGCAATTTCTCCGCAGAAAAATCGATAACTAATCGAGCTGCTCGGCAAAATGGGAGCCCACCCAGCAGTTCGTAAGGGCATTCCTTAACAATTAGAAATTTCTGCCTTATTTGCACGGTGCCGAATTCAAGAAGTATTTCTGCTTCCCCCCATGGGCGATAGGATATTTCCTCCAATTCCTCTAATTAAAATTTCATTCTCTCTCAATTCTCGAACTGAAGTGATCTTCTGCGCGAATTCAAGGGAGACCACGTTTACAGAAGAGCCGGTGTCGACGATTAGTCTGTCACTTCTTCCGTTCGCCTTGACCGGTAGATAGAGTAATTGGTTTACCGCCAATGTGCAGACTGAACGGCCAGGCTGGCCCCCTATGCCTGGCCATTCCCGTTTCCCGTATCAAAATGTCGCTCCCCGTTGCCGCTTTGTTCGTCCCTCCTCTGTCGCTGCTGGTCCTCGTATTGCCTGTGACACTGTCGCGCGATATGGCCGAGGCGATGACAGTAGTAGCAGCGGGGGCGCCCATCGCCGCCGCGGGATGTTCTAGGAGGCCACTGGGCAGGCGGCCGGCAAACCTCGTCCTCTACAGCTTTCAACCTGTCGGCAAGTGACTTAATGGACTCGGTGAGGGCCTTCAATTCCAGATTGCTCACAGCGTCGCGTCGGTGATGTTGGGTGTCCGAATTGCATGTTTGCACGGCGTCCTGGCGCTGCTCGCGAACAGGGGCGCTCACCAGAGAAGGCTGTGTCGTGATTGATTCCCCAGGAATGGCCGCTGACCACGGCTGCGTAACGTTGGTTGGGAGGTAGCTGTTCAAAGGACTCAAATGGGCACGGGCCATCAACGCGGCATGGTTTATCCGCTGCAGAATTTGTAAAAATTCTCCAGAACTTGTCGGGTTGGCGAGCACCATTTTTTCTAGAGCGTCGGCACGGAGTCCGCGCAAAAGATGACGTACGCGGTCTTCCTCTTTCTTAGCTGGGTCTACGCGGGCGCAGAGCTGCAGTACGTCGTAATAATACTGCTCCGGGCTCTCAGACGGCAGTTGCACTCGATTCTCTAGTCTCAGGCGGGTTATCTCTGCTGCGTGGCGGCCAGTGAAGCTAGACTTAAGCAACATGGCCCACTCTTCCCACGTATTAGGAGCGCCGGTCATAACTTTCGTAGTATACCATTTTTTTGCGTCGCCCTCCAAAGCCAAATAGAGAAATATCACCTTTGTATCGTTGTCCCATGAGTTGAGTGAAGATACATGTTCGTAGCAGGTCACCCACTCCGATACGGATTCCTCAGGTGTACCTTTGAACATCGGGGGGTAATCATATGTCTACAAACGCCGTGCGAGGTAATCATATGTCTACAAACAGCGAAGAGATGCACGTTACATAATATCGCTGTGACGCAGGAACTTTCGATTGCATGGATCGCGACTGCAACTGAAGTGACACGGCTAAAACTACCATAGAGTAAAAGAAAATAAAATGAAAGCTTTTGTTTATAATGGCATTGCATCATACTTCACGATATCATATTTGGAATTCTGCTTTTGTCTAACGTGCGCTTTCTGTATTTTGTGTGTATTGTGTGCATATATTACGCAGTGATAATCTGTTTATCTTAAACTACAGTGGGCTCTCGTGAAGCTTATAGCTCGTAGACCTTTCTTTTAAATGCTTACCCTTCTTGTGATGCACGTCTTTTTTGTACGGTCTTTTGGCTACTCAATTTTTCATTTTTACATTTTCTATTTTTATTTTCTGTGTCCTTTTCCTTTTTATCTCTCTCCCTGCTTGGAGGACGATGCTATAAAAGCTCATCGAAGCTTCGTAAATTGTGCCTTGATAGAGATCGGTCTCCGATTGACGCGTTGACAAATAAACGGTTTCTTTTAGAAGCGTATATCCTTTTCCTGTTGGTCTTACGGCAATTGAAGACAGCCGACAGCCTCTTCGCAAGATATATATATATATATATATATATAATGTGTATACCTTTGCGCAGAGACACACATACATATAAGGTAGGGGTCACTCTTCCATCAAAACTGGGCCCCTTGCTGTAATGCCCACTGGGGCGATGCAGGTATGTAATAAATAAATACTAAATAAATAAAAACTTCAACGTTCAAGGGCTGAAGGAGTCGTGGCATCGCCAGTGCAAGTTGCCGAAGCCAGAAACAATCTCACGTAGAGCTTTTAGTCACTGCCCCTTTAGCCGCGTACATCGCCTTGGTGTATCCAATGACCCGCACAGTTAAGCACCATTAGCGCTACGCGCTTTTATTTCGTTGAAGCGGCGTCAAATGAAGCCTTGTCGTTTACCTCAAACACGATGACAACCACAGCAACTCCAGACGCAAATATGGTATTCACGGCAACACAAGAATCCAAATTCGCGAAGGCAATCTCAGAACCCTTCGCTATTCTTTGCTTTGAGTCGTTGTTGCCATAGTTACTGCAGACAATGAAGAAAACTGGCGGCGAAATTTTCGTAAAAAAGAAAAAGATTGCGAGCGACCTTATAAATTTAATGAATGTCCCTGTGTCGTTTTGTGAAACCGTAAAAAAATGGTTCCTTTATATTAAATATACGTTAAATGTGGCACTGTCTCTTTTAATACCTTAACAGCCGCTGCGCAGAAACGTAGCCTTTGAGACGTACATTACTTTTTCGCAGACTCTGAGATGACCGCGGCAGGGGGTGCGATTTAAACAACAGATATATTGTTAAGCTGACGCTGAACGCCGTTCGTTCACAATTTCTATTATCTAGCTTTGCTTTCTTTATTTCAATATCAGTGCAGTATTGGAAAATATTGTTTGTATGCGTGAAAATTATTACCAGTGTTTAGGAACTACTTCGTTTGTAGCGCGGAGGCATGCAAAATATGAGCATTGCGGCCTCGTGGGCGGGGCTTATATTTATTCTTAGGCTGTCACCGACTATAGTTTATATCAATAAAGCACAGCCGGTTTTTATATCACCATGTCAAAAATATAGGACGACCTTCAAAGAGTTAAATAAAAACCCTACCATCGTTCCATAAGAAAGCCCTTGTTCTAACTTAATTTAAGAAGAACTGATTTCTTGGTAGCGCATTTTAGGAGCAAAGTTTCCAGCTTTCCGAAAAACATACACATGGGGCTTGCGGTATTGTGTAACTTTTTGGCCAAAAACAAAATATTTTTTTCGCGAAAGAGGCCCTCTATCAATTTTTCTACAGGACCTCTTACTAGTTAAAGCGCACTCGTTACCCCGTTGCACTTCTATTAGGACGCAAGCCTCTTGCTATGGATGTAAGCGAATACCTTCGTACTGCGTAAACTTGAACTTGAACTTGCGTCTAACCCCAGAATACAGAAACGCTCCTTCAGTTGAACTTGACTTGCCACTGACTCAAGGCAGGTCAAAGGCGTTTCAGAAAGCCTCCTCAACATGAAACGCGTCCCTCTGGCGAGCTTCGCTCCGTCAAGTCGTCTTGAAAACCAAGTCTGGACGCGAGCAGTCTTGAATCGGTCTTCGAAGCGCCAGCATGGCGGCGTTCCGACGGAGACGCGGCCTCATGGGCAGACTGTCGGCTTTCCAGTTTGCGTGTAGAGCCTGCGATTTGTCATTCGGAGACGCGCATGGACTGCTGAGAGTGCCCAGGCCAAGGATGCGTGATAGGAAAAGCCCTATGGAAGTTTACGACGACCAAATGTTTCTTTGGAAGGTATCGCTTCTCAAAAGAGACGGTCCAAGCGCTGCTCGCGTTTCTACCATTTGAAGCGAGCGGCAGCAAGAGGGCTGCCACTGACACCACTGCTGCAACTGCTGGTCACCCTACGGTTTTACTCCGCTGGAACGTTTCAAGGTGTGGTTGGAGATTTGGTGAACGTGCTGCAAGCAACCGTTTGTCGCACCGTGAACAAAGTTACTCGTCTTATCATAAGGCATCTCTTTCGAGAAGTGGTACGCTTCCCAAATGCGTCCCAACTGCCCAGAGTGACGACGGACTTTTACGAAATTGCTCATATGCCCGGAGTTACAGGTTGCATTCATTCTACGCATGTGAGAATCAAAAGCCCCGGTGGTGAAGACGCGGAAGTATACCGAAACCGCAAAGGAGTCTTTTCTGTGTTTGTTCAGGTGAGCGCACTGTTTTATCGTTGCAAGGCATTTGTTGCAAAGCTATGCAAGCGTATTGCGAAAAGAAAATGTGTTCTATCAAGGTGATCCTCGTAAAAAAATTTTTTTGTGTGCTGGGTAGTATTGTTTTGGCGATTCATTGCATGTTCGTCTCCGTGGCGCTCTGCGATGCCGCGTTCCGGGTTTACTCAGTGGCTCGGACGCCGTGCTTTGTGCACCGCGTTCGAGTCACTGACTAAACCCGATACGTAGAAGAGTTCGGATTGCAGAAACAATTTAGCTAAAAAATTACACCATCGCCCGCTAAAGGGAACCATGTGTAGATGCGAAGCAGCGGGCGCTAACGCTTACACTCGCGGCGGCGTTGACGCTGGCGCTCCTCGCAGCGTTGCGCAGGAGAGAAAACTGGGGAGGCGCAAAGCACGCAGCGATGGAGCGATGTTTCCTACTGGAACATGCCAATCGCTGCTAATGGGCAATGAGGGACAGAAGACTCCGACTGGACACAGAGACCCGCAGTCCGCTTTTAGTTGATGCGCACGCTGCGAATTTTTATTGTTCAACAACGCACAGGAGAAATCTCCCACCGGCGCCACCTTGCAGGTCAAGATCCAGTGCCATATATACGGGGTGGCCAGTGAACGGTTGTGCAGCGCGAGCAGTCGGTTTTTAAATGCGAAGCATTTCTTAGCGAACTTCGGCGACTTTGAGCGTATCTATCTATCTATCTATCTCTCTAGCCGCCTACGACTTTGTGCTCTCCTGGCCGTATCGTTAATGGGATTTATACCAAATTTGGTATGGCATAACATGACTGTATGACGAACATAAATGGTTGGTTATATCATGGAAATCATGACTAACTTGTCATGAAAAGTATGATTTACATGCCACGCTCATGGCCGGCTCGCGGCCGTTTCGTTAGCTTGATATACACCAAATTTGGGATTGAGTGACGTGACTGTATGACGAACATAAATGACAGGTGGTAATATGCAGATAATGACGTGCATGTCATGTACAACATGATTTACATGCCACGCTCATGGCGCGCTGACGGCCGTTTCGCTAGCTTGATATACACCAAATTTGGTATGGCGTGACGTTACTGTATGACGAACATAAATGCCAAGTGGTAATACGGAAGTCATGACATGTCATGTGCAACATGACTTGCATGCCACGTTCATCACACAATCGTGGCCGTTTCGCTAGCATGATATACAACAAACTTCGTATTGGGGGGACGTGACTGTATGACGAGCATAAATGACAAGTGGTAATATGGAAACCATGATATGTCATGTGCAACATGACTTGCATGCCACACTCATGGTACTCCCGTGGCCGTTTCGCTAGCTTGATATACACCAAATTTGCTGTTCAGTGACGTCATTGTATGACGAGGATAAATGACAAGTGGCAATATGCAAATCATGACATGTCATGTGCAACATGACTTGCATGCCACGCTCATGACACCCTTGTGGCCGTTTCGCCAGCTTGACATACAAATTTTAAGGTGAAAGCCTTTAATGTCTCATGTTCACGTCCGACGTCCGCCCGTCCCTCCAGCCGTGCCCTGACACAGTGCCAGTTGGGCGCCGGGGCGCGCAAACGGACGCTGGTCGCGTTGGACTTTACAGCGCTCGCGCTTTGCTTGCGTAGCGTCGCTGTGACCAGCGTCTCGAATCATGCAAGGAGGGAGACGCGCGCATCACGTTCCATTCTGACCGACCCCGTGTCAGTGGGCGCAGGCGTTCGAGGAACACACTTTGGAATTGACAGGGTGTCCGTCAATTTAAACGCTGGAACGTGGATGGCGTCTGCATGATGCGCAGAGCGCGAGAATACGAACGCATGCGAAACGGAGGCAGATTGGTCTCGCGTCTAGTTGCGATTCGAGGTAAAAAATGAAGCGAACATAAGTGGCAGGTTGTAACATGAAAATCATGGCATGCATGTCATCTACAATGCCATTTACATGCCACGCTCATGGTGCGCTTGCGTCCATTTCGATAGCTTGATATACACCAAAATTTGTATTGCGTGACGTTACTGTATGACGAACACAAATGACAAGCCCTAACATGTAAATAATGACATGCATATTATGTACAGCATGATTTGCTCCTTGCTGGCTGCTTCGCATCACATCGATTCCCACAGTGCGTGGGATCTGCCGGATTTTTTCAAACAAGAATCTCCCTAGCAGACGCTGCCTGCGTCGGCGTCGCGAGGCGAGAGAGGGGGGGGGAGCGTAGGAGAGGAGAGAGAGGGGGGGACGCGCATGCGCAGTGGGAGTGTGGACGTCGCGGGCAGGGATGCCTAGAAGAAAAAGGGGGAGCGTAGGAGAGGAGAGAGAGGGGGGAACGCGCATGCGCAGTGGGAGTGTGGACGCCGCGGGCAGGGATGCCTAGAGGAGAGAGGGGGGAGCGTAGGAGGGGGAGAGAGGAGGGGAGGGACATGCGCAGTGAGGGTGTAGTTGCCGCGGGGTGGGATGCCTAGAGGAGGGAGAGGGGGAGAAGAGGTTTTTTTATTTTTATTGAAAGGTTTTGCGCATGCGCAGTAAGGGCGGTCACGCCGCACACCACCACCGGATTAAGCTTCGCCATAAGATGCTTCACATCTAATAGGCGCTTTTAGCTGACCTTATTTCGCCTCCCGCTCCGCTCAGCCAGCCGGTGGTGGGGCCACTGCGCATGCGCCAGACGGTCTGCGCTGAGCATGTGGCCGGACCGTCGCCGCGTTTGTGCACTGATGCACTGAACGCGCTGCCTCAACGCCGCGCGTTTGAAACGCGTTTCATGCGCTAATGGCGTCGTGCTCGACTTGACCGAAAGACGCTTGGCTAAAACCAACAACGCGCGTTGCACTCCGATAACGTTGAGCGTTTGAGCGGAACGGGAACGGACCGCAGAATCGGTTAAGGTCCCGAGATAAAACAAGTTTCCAAGGTAGCGACACCCTCCCTTTTCCTCCTCGATTATTTGCCTGGAGCGCTCCCTAGAAGGTTCAAAACGCGCATAAAAAAGGGGAATGTTTCTGTTGAGTTATTACGGCGAATAGAAGCAATTATAGTTTAATAGAAGGAAATGAGATATCGAATAAGCGGTTACTTAGTCGAGGAAAAAAGTACAGCACAAAAAGAAGTATGACGTGAGTTTACCAAGTGGCACCGTTGGGCAAGTTTTATATTTCGCACCGCTAGCCATGGCGCCTCGAATCCTACGTAGTACGAGAGTGATAGTACTGTTCGTCCAGTTCTCCGAATGCACTGTTTTGCTCGTGCATATGAGGGAAAACCCCGGCCATGCGGAAACGAACGCTCGATTAGCAGCGCTGCGATGACAGTTTTCCGGAGAGAGAGAGAATAAACTTGTATTAACGGATGCACTCAGAGCCTTCCTTGGGTAGGGCCCTCAGTCCAGGGCTCCATTGCCTTGCGCGACCTTGCGAGCCCGCTGGACCAGCTGCTGCTGTTCCTGCCGGCGTAAGCTGAGCAGTGCAGACTCCCAAGAGGAAGGGGTGGGGTTGGGAATGGGAGGAACGCGCTGTGGGGCAGAGCATTCCCACGTGGAGTGGTACACTGTCTGTACGGATCCACAGAAGGGGCAGTAGGAGGGGTAGAGAGTCGGATGAAAGCGATTTAGCATATATAGGCAAGGAAATGAATTGGTCTGTAGTTGCCGCCAAGCGACAGCATCTGCTCTGTTAAGTGAAGGATGAGGAGGAGGATACGTATAACGGTTCTGTCGGTAGTACTCCAGCGTGGCGTTGTAGTTTAGTGGCTCTGTCGGTGCGTCGTCTGGATTGGACAGCTCTTCCAATGGTGCCCGGCCGGTCAGCACTCGGGCAACCGCATGAACGCGTTCATTACCATGGAGAGAGGCGTGTCCAGGAGTCCAGACGATACGCACAGGACGTAATGCGGACGGTGAGACAGAAGAGAGGATATTATGTGTATGTGCAGGCACAAGTCTTTAAGCGAAGGCACGGCAAGCAGCTTGTGAATCTGTTACAATGGTGACAGGGGAGTCATGTGACAATGTCGTAGCGTGGACAATTGCCAGAGCGAGAGCTCCCTCCTCTGCCAAACCACTGTCTGTAGTGCGAAGTGTGGCAGACGCCACAAGGGCGTCTGTGTCGTCTATCACGGCTAAACACATGGCTGACTTCTCTGGGTAGCGTGCCGCATCAGTGTAAAGCACTTGTAAGTCTGTGGTACCATCACCAAAGACGCGTGTCATAGCCTGAACTCGGGCACGTCGACGACCGGCGTGGTGGTAGGGATTCATATTGCGTGGAATCGGAGCCACTTTGATGAGTGCGCGGACAGTAGGAGCAAGTTTATGTTGCGGTACCTGTGTGGGTTTTTTGGGAATCGGGTAGCCAAGACGAGACAGGATGGCGCAGCCCTGACGGGTCTGCCTGAGCCGTTGGAGCTGACTATTGTACTGGGCCTCGATGAGTTCGGTTACGGTGTTGTGGACAGCTAGTTGAAGGAGGCGTTGTGTATATGCGTGTGGAGGCAAGCCGAGAGCCGCCTTCACAGCTGTCCGTAGAAGGACGTCCATCTCTTTGGTTTGAGCTAGCGTGAGATTGTGAAAGCGAAGATGATAGGTGAGCCGACTAACTATGAGTGCTTGTACTAAGCGGAGGACATCCTTCTCACAGAGGCCTCTCCTGCGATTGGTGATGCGGTGGATCATGTGTGTAATTTGAGTTATCTGCTGAGTCAGAAGGTGTGTTTCCGGGAAAATACGTCCATTTTCGCAGTTCTGATGCCAGGTAATTGTGGTGCATGACATATTATCGGGGTCACTAAGGAAGAGACGCAACGCGGGTGCACGCAACTTCACCAAAAGAGACTTCTACTACTGAGAAGTCCCGAAGCATCGCGTTTCAGCTTCTTGATGCCGCGTTCTAGAAAAAGTGGCTCGAACTGGTCTGGTGTGAAATGTTCCTGAAAGTGGCTTCATTAAACACAACAGCTGTATTCAATTGTGCTTGCGTACGCACAAATATTTGTAACAACGGGCACGCACTAGACGCGTACTAGACGCGCACCGGGCGTTTCAACAAAAACCGTCAAATGAACTCGCCTCGCAGAGCAGCGTCGACGCACGTCGACGGCGTTGCAAAAAAGCCTTCGCGTAAAATTTCGGTACCTACACTTCACGGCGTGCACCATTTCGGATACCACGAGATTTTTGAAGAGAGCGAAACCGTCTGCAGCAGACTGCAGCAGACAGCACCGCAACCCGGTATTGTTCAAAAACTGGGATGTTGCACTAAACATGCACCGCGAAGTAATCTTGACCGACTTGGCGCCAACTACAACGCTCCTTCTCTACAGCTGATGTCTTGGCTACGATTTCGTCTTTCGTCACGGCAAGAATCCGACCGGAACCATATGCGCATGCGTACTCGTTTTGAACCTTTTACACAGTAATAAATATCACCACTAGCCATTTGCAACATCACGTGCGAGGAATGCACCAATGAGAGACGCGGATGACGAAGAAATGGAGGAGTAAGCGAGAGAGTGAGGAGGACGGCGCAGAGAACAATGAGTGTCGCTACCTTGGAAACTTGTTTTATCTAGGGACCTAGAATCGGTCAGCTAAAAGCGCCTAATGTGTCCTGCGTTTGCACTGTCGACATTTCAGAAGGAGGTTGTTTCAATTACAAACGTAAAATGTGTTGTGCGCCTGTTGTCACACTGATTAAAATTCACTAGCGAGGCATATTTTTAGAAACACTGTGCGGCGTTGGTGCGATTTATCCAGCCTCCGCGTCTTTGATGTTCATTTATTTGTTTAACTAAAATGCCTTATTTGCTCTCTTTCACACACATTCTTTAACGTGGCCGAAGTAGAGAGAACTAGGAAACATAAAAAGAAAGAAAACAAGTGTAAAATGAAACGTATTAGATAGAAATATCTTGATCAATTACCAAGGCAATAATTTAGCTACCTGTTAAGCGTTTCTATTTCTGTGTGCGTGCAGCCGAATCGAGCTTGCTGATTGAAATTCAAATTAAAATTGTTCTGAACGTATGGCGGCGTACAGTTGTTTATTATATCACATTTGCGATTGTTAGCGTTTCCAAATATTTCACCATTGTGTTTGCATTGACAGGGGATGCTGCTACTTGCGCTTGTTCATTTTTTCTTTCCATTGCCCGATATTCATGCAGGTTGTGGCGGGCCCACAGCTACAATTCTTCAACGTTGTGGCAAGCTGGCCGGGTTCTGTACATGACAGCCGGATATTTGATAACTCCCGTGTGCGAGTTCTTTATGAGGAGCACGGAGTGCCAGGCGTCCTTCTGGGAGACATGGGTTACGCCTGTTTCCCATTCCTAATGACGCCTCTTGCAGACCCAGGCAGGGATGACACACCAGAGCGAAGGAAGCAACTACTCCTAATGTGGGCATGATTCAAAAACTGTTAACTGTAAAGTAAAAACGCATTTGTTAGATGCATTACTAAGCACACCTGCATTATATTATACGCGAAGTTACAACAGCACTTGCAAAGAACATGCATGCTACTTTTAATGCAGATCGCCGCCTACAGTCTTACAGCACGTGAAGCTAATTGCACTGTTTTTTTAGATGCAAGGCATCTTATGCTCGGGAGGCTCTGTCCGTCCCTCCCGCGTCCGCCGTCCCGCGTCCGGCCACTTTCATGAAGTAGGGAAGCACCCATTATGCGAACCAGAACACTGTAGTAATATGAAGGCCGTCAACCACTATCCCAGTCGTCAGAGTCATGGCCGAGAGCACAGAGAGGCTGCTTAGCAATGGCTAGGCAGGTGGTGTCTGTCGCCCAGGTTGACCCCATTCCTTGATCTTGCTTGCATGTGTTTGGAGGGGGGCTTAGTCCGTCCCTCCTTGCGCGTCCCACACTACCACAGCGCATGCGCGTCCCCCCTCCCCCCTCTCTCTCCTACGCTCACCCCATTCTCTACTCTAGGAATCCTCTACTCTACGGAGCGGCCCCCGCGTCCCCTCCCCTATCCTCTCCTACGCTCACCCCATTCTCTACTCTAGGAATCCTCTACTCTACAGAGCGGCTCCCGCGTCCCCCTCCCCCCTCTCTCCTCTAGCAATCCTCTACTATACGGAGCGGTTCCCGCGTCCCACACCCCCACAGCGCATGCGCGTCCCCTCTCTCTCCCTCTCCTACGGTCCCCCCGTTCTGCCCTCAAGGAATCCTCTACGGAGCGGCGCGCACGACAGGTGGTGTGACAGCTGCATACTCCGCTGAGGGCGCCACGGTAGTTCCCGCGGTATGAAAATAAAGGAGCGCGCGCGCCTCATTCTTTCTCCTGTGCAGCGCCGCGATGAGCGCGGGGACCGCTGCCGTGAAATGAGAGCGGCGACGTTCCTCCCCGCTCAAGCTGATTATCTCCCCCGCTGCTTCGCATCCACACATGGTTCCCTTTAGCGGGAGATGGGGAAGTTTTTTTTATAATTTTACTCAGGTACAAGGCGCCCATCAAGACCCGGAACACAGTGGAAAGGGCTTTCGGTGTTTGGAAACGACGGTTCCCATG
>JALIZH010019499.1:0-19237 GCA_030522465.1 Rhipicephalus appendiculatus | reverse complement strand
CATTCAAACGCAAGCTATATAGACGTTACCGTCTATGTACATCTGGAATTCGACTTCGAGCTACATTTTGCTCCGCCTTTGTCTTTCGTCATAAGCAATTTCAGGTTCGTTCTGTCTGTTTTAGATGCGAAGCATCTTATGCTCGGGGCTATGTCCGTCCCTCCCACGTCCGGCCACTTTCATGAAGTAGGGAAGCACCCACTATGCGAACCAGAACACTGTAGTACAATATAAGGCCGTCAACCACCACTACAGTCACCAGAGTCATGGCCGAGAGCACAGATAGGCTGCTTAGCAATTGATAGGCAGAATGGAGGCCCGGCTGACTCCATTCCTTGGTCTTGTTTGCATGTGTTTGGGGGGGGGCTTAGTCCGTCCCTCCTTCCCGCGTCCCACACCACCACAGCGCATGCGCGTCCCCTCCGCCTCTCTCTCCTCTCCTAAGCTCACCCCCTTTCTCTCCTCTAGGAATCCCCTACTTTACGGAGCGACTCCCGCGTCCCACACACCCACACCGCATGCGCGTCCCCTCTCTCCCTCTCCTACGGTTCCCCCCCGTTCTCTCCTCTAGCAATCCTCTACGGAGCGGCGCGCGACAGGTGGTGCGAAAGCTGCATACTCCGCTGGGGGCACCACGGTAGTTCCGCGGTATAAAAATGACGGAGCGCGCCTCATTCTCTCTCCTATGCAAGCGCCGCGATGAGCGCCCAGGGCCGCTGCCGCGAAACGAGAGCAGCGACGCTTCTCCCGCTCAAGCTAACCATCGCCCCGTTGCTTCGCATCCACACATGGTTCCCTTTAGCGGGAGATAGGGAGTTTTTGCACCTCTATTTGCGTTTTGAGTATTTCGACTTCTAGCTTCTTTCGTTTCAGATGTCCTTTCATGTGTTGATCTTTCACTTCGATTCTGTCCATGGCGCTTTTTAGCCGCTAGTATCAATACTTCTGCTGTACTAAGCAAACCTATCAGCTTGCCAACAGTATACATTAGATTTTTACTTTGGAAATACTGCCAGCTCGAGGGCAGATTGATAGTACTTGAGCTTCCTTCAAGAGAAAAACGCTAGGGCGTAGCCGGGCCCCGTTTGCATCCCCTTCTCATTCGCTAGCCACATTTCATTCTTGGTTGACCTCTGAACCGTTAAGGAAGGAAAAGAACCTGTCGCTGTTTTGAGACTACCATAGAGTGTCTACTGCAAGCACACTTGCCTAGGGGGCCACTAAGCCCGAATTCATCAATTCATGAACTTACGAATTACCCACGACGTGTGCGTAAGAAATCAGATATTACGTGCACTTACTGATCTGCATAATTGGTTGAAGTTGCTGATGTTGATGATGAATAATTACACCTTAGCAGTTTTGCATTCGCAAAGTTTTAAACTATGAACTCAAGGTGCGATTCAGGTGGTGTGACACCTGGTGCAATCCGGCGCCTCTGGCACGCAATTTTACTAGTGCCAACGCGGCTACTCGTGACAGTTGCAAAATATTTTTATTGCGATAACAGCTATAGGGACACTCTGGGAGGGGTTGTTTAGCCATCGCCGTCATGTTTCGCACATGTATATGTATGCACATCTATATTGCACGTGTCGTGGCGTTGTTTATGGCAGAGGCGGTGTGTCCAAAATGAAACACCTTATTTGGCCGAACTTGTGGCCGGGAAAACGGAAAGTTTAGATTACAGCAATACACAATGGCAATGATAGCGGCGAGCAGAGCGTCGGCCGTCGATCAACTGACAAGCGGTGAAGCACGTCGCCAATTATACGTGTCATCGAATATTCCAGCCTTATCGCTGGTTGTCGCGCAAGCTCTGGAATAAGCTCGAGTGATCGCGTCTTGCGCGCAATCTTAACAAAATGATCTACGATACTCACGAGGCTTCTTGAATAATGAGGCGTGGTTTGCACTGAGCATTGCTGACAGTCTTAGTGGGCGAAAACCGAATACAGCAAAAGTGAAAAAGAAGAAAGGCGCGTGACAGTGCCGCCCGCTAAAAGAAGCATCGTCCCGATGGATAAAACAGAACACGGGGAAAGTGCATGCAACAGTAACTAACAATAAAGCAAGAAAATACAATAACAAAACAATAAGTGCAGTCTTCAGGTTCGCTAACGAGCGTAATACGGCTTGAGGCGCACGACATAGACGACTTCAGGTCACGCACGGCGCCGTTGAGAGTTCGTAATGCCGTCTGGGACAACCTCGTAGGCCAGAGCACCTAGATGTCGAAGCACTTTGTATGGCCCGAAGTATCACCGAAGAAGTTTTTCACAGAGTCCACGTCTGCGTATCGGCGTCCACACCGCAACGCGGTCGCCGGGCAGGTATTCCACGAAGCGTCGTCGAAGATTGTAGCAGCGGCTGTCAGTCGTCTGCGGATTCCTGATGCGCAACCGGGCTAGTTGTCGGGCTTCTTCGGCGCACTGAAGGTAGACGGTGACGTCGAGGTTTTCTTCGTCAGTGACCTTGGGAAGCATGGCGTCGAGCGTCGTTGCCGGGTTTCTTCCGTAGACCAACTTGTATGGCGTCATCTGTATCGTCTCCTGCATGGCCGTATTGTATGCGAAGGTCACATACGGAAGGAAGGCGTCCCACATATTGCATTCGACGTCGACGTACATGGCCATCTTGACGGCGATAGTCTTCTTTAGACGCTCGGTCAGGCCATTGGTCTGTGGGTGGTACGCGGTGGTCCAGTGGTGCCTTGTCTGGCAGTATCCCAAGATCGCCTGGGTTAGGTCAGCAGTAAACACTCTACTTATCTCGGTCATGAGAACCTCTGGAGCGCCATGTCTAAGGACAATGTTCTCAACGAAGAACTTGGCTACCTCGCCGGCACGGCCTTTGGGCGGGGCTTTTGTTTCGGCGTAGCGGGTGAGGTAGTCGCTACGACGATACATTTATTCCCGAGAATCGACGTTGGGAACGGCACCAGGAGGTCCATCCCGACCTGCTGGAGCGCTCGCCGAGGAGGCTCGATCGGCTGAAGGAAACCTGCTGGTCATGTTGACGGTGTTTTCCGTCGCTGACAGCCTCGGCATGTCCTAACGTGGCGGGCGACGTCGGCGGTAAGGCGCGGCCAGTAGTACTTTTCCTGTATTCGTGCGAGCGTACGGGAAAGACCGATGTGTCCAGTTGTCGGGCCGTTGTGCAGAGCCTGGAGGATTTCTGGTCTGAATGCTGAAGGCACCTCGAGAAGGTAGTTGGCTCGAAGTGGCGAGAAATTTCTCTTTCTGAGAACGCCGTTTCGTTCGCAAGAAAAACGACGCGAGTCCTCGCTTGAGTACCTTCGGAACAATGGCGGTGCTGCCCTAGAGGTACTCCACAAGGCCCCTGAGTTCCGGCTCGGCCCGCTGTCGTTCTGTGAAGTCGTCGCCACTTATGGTTCCCAAGAAGGAGACATACTACTGGTCTTCCTGCGGCGGCGAGTCGACGGGGGCACGAGACAAGCAGTCGGTGTCAGAGTGCTTTCGTCCGGACTTGTAATCAATGGAGATGTGGAATTCTTCAAGTCTTGGACTCCACTTGCAAGGCGACCTGAAGGGTGCTTCAAGTTAGCTAGCCAACACAAGGCGTGGTGGTCACTCACAACATTGGAGGGTCTGCCGTAGAGGTAGAGGCGAATCTTTGACGTAGCCCAGATGATGGCGAGGTACTCTTTTTCTGATGTAGAATAGTTGGCTTCTGCTTTGGATAACAACCGGCTAGCATAACTGAAAATTCTTTCCAGTCCGTCTGTCCTCTGCCCAAGGACGGCGCCGAGTCCTACGCTGCTTGCGTCGGTGTGAATTTCCGTGTCGGCGTATTCGTCGAAAAGCGGAAGTATCGGAGGCCTCTACAGACGTCGTTTCAGTGAATCAAACCCTTCGACTTCCGCTGTTTGCCACCTGAATTCGCCGTCATTCTTCGCGAGCAGCGTTAGTGACTCGGCGATCAGTGAAAAGTCTGACAAACTATCTGTATTCGGCTCACAAGCCGAGAAATCGGCGTACGGCCTAGTTGTCGGTGGATGGCGGGGAGGCGGCGATGGCAGCTGTTTTCTGCGGGTCTGGGCGTACTCCAGACTTGCTGATCGCGTGACCCAGAAAGAAGAGCTCCTCGTATGCGAAGCGGCGGCACTTTTCAGGCTTCAAGGTGAGGCCGGAGGTCCTGATTGCTTGAAGTACTGCGTCAAGTCGGCGGAGGTGTTCGTCGAAGTTTGAAGCAAACACAGTGACGTCGTCCAGGTACACCAGGCAAGTTTGCCACTTCAATCCTGCCAGTACTGTATCCCTCACCCGTAGGAAAGTCGCAGGCGCCGAGCATAGGCCGAAGGCCATGACCTTGAACACAAAAGAGGCCCTCTGGTGGTATAGACGCGGTCTTCTGTCGGTCTCTCTCGTCGACATGGATTTGCCAATAGCCGGTCTTGAGGTGCACCGATGAAAAGCACGTCACGCTGTTGAGTCGATCCAGGGTGTCGTCTATCCGTGGGAGAGGGTACACGTCCTTCTTCGTCATTTTGTTCCGGCGGCGATAATCGACGCAGAAGCGTAGGGTTCCGTCCTTTTTCTTCACCAACAGCCCGGGTGACGCCCACGGACTCTATGAAGGCTGGATGATGTCGCGTAGCATTTTGTCGACTTGTTTCTTTATGGCCTCGCGTTCTCGCGTCGAAACTCTGTACGGGCTCTGACCTAGTGACCTGGCACTTTCCTCTGTTATGATGCGGTGTTGTGCGACTGGGGTCTGTCGAACTCTTGACGACGACGAAAAGCAGTCCCTGTATTGCAGGAGCAGGATTTTGAGCTCTTCTTGTTTATGCGTCGGAACGCTCGGATTGACGTCGAAAGCTAGTTGATGACCTTGGTTCATCGTAGCGCGTTGCTGGATTCCGCAATTTCTTCGATGTAGGCAACCATCGTACCTTTGCTCCCGTGCTCGTATTCGTTGCTGAAGTTCGTAAGCATCACTGTTGCTTTCCCCCCACGCAGCTCAGCTATATGTCCTGCGACACAAACCTCGCGGTTGATCAGTAGGTGCTGGCCGCCTTCAACGACACCTTCCAGGTGTGCTGACTCTTTAGTGCAGACGGAAATGATGACGCTGGAGCGAGAGAGAAGAGTGACTTGGTCTTCCAGCACATTCAAGGCGCGCTTTTATGGCGGCGTGTGCGGCGGAAGTGCTTTTTCTGTGGATAATGTATTGGACTCGGATCTGAGGTCGATGACTGCACCATGAAGCCTGAATAAGTCTATACCCAGGATGACATCTCTCAAACAACGCTGTAGGACTACGAAGCTCGCGGGATAAATCCGGTTGTTAATGGTGACTCTCGCTGTGAAGATTCCCACCGGCGTTAGCAGGTGACCTCCAGCATTTCGGATTTCAGGGCCTTCCCAGGCGGTCTTGACTTTCCTCAATTTCGCGGCTAACAGCTCACTAACGACGGAGTAGTCGGCCCCGGTGTCGACGAGAGCGGTGACGTTGTGGCCATCTATGATAACGTCGATGTCGCTAGTTCGTCATCTTGAGTTGCAGTTAGGTCGCGGCGTCGGATCACGGCTGCGTCGGCTTGTGCTGCTGCTCCTACGTTGTGCCGTGGGGTCTTCTGCAGGCTGAAAATTTTCGTCGTCAGGGCTCGGTTGGCCTCGCGGCGTGTACTGAACATTTCGACGCGGCGGCGTCGTCGATGGCGGAGGATCTTCGGTATTTCGTCATACAGCAACCGCACCTCCATTGGTTGCTGCCCTTAGTTTTACCGTATAAGGGCTAGGCGACCGGTCTCGTGTTGGGCCAGTGTATGGCTGGCGTCGGGGAGAGACGAAGCGGTCTGGCGACTTTGATCAGAAAGGTCCTCGGAGGTTCCATTGTTCTCCTGCGCGGTCTCCCGCGAGATAATCGGTGATGTCAAGTGTCCTCTCGCCATGGTGTGTACACGGCGCGTTGACGGTGAAGCCGCGTAGTCCCCTCTCACGGTACTGGTATCGGCGGTAGGTATGTCTGGCTTCCCCGCAGTGGTAGCAGAGCGGGCGGTTGTCAAGGGCGCGCCAGACGTCGGTTTATCTTCGGGCGTACCGCTGGCCCGCAGGTGGACGGTATGGCGTCGATGGCGGTGCCGGCGGTGTCTGGCGGCGAAAATGTGTTGGTGCGGCATCTTGACGTGGGCGTTGAGGGCAACGTATAGTCGGGCTGCAGAAGCGTAGGTCATGGCTTGCGGCTGAGGCTGTTTCGCTAAAAGGATACCAAGCGGCTGCTAAATTTCTTGTCGAACGATCTCGGCTATCGAATATACTTGAGGTTATGGCCTGGGGAACATCTCCTGCAGCTCCTCACGGACGACCGCTTTGATCGTGTCGCGCAGATCGTTGGTTTCCAGCTTTCCAGTGCTTGACCATCCCCGTAACGCGGCGGGGCATGCGGTGGTTTTATTTAAGAGTGTAGCTGACTGGGCTAGTTGGTTATGCATACTTAAATTAACAGCGCAAAGAACGGACGCCGCACAAAGGAAACACACAGGACAAGCGCTGACTTCCAACTGAAAATTTTATTCATACGAGAGCATCTTATAAATGCAAGTGACAACAGTTAAGGAACAAAGAAGGGGGGGGGGGGAACTAAAAAACTAAAAACTATAAAAAAAACAAAAAACGTAATGAAAAGATGTAACCGTCACAGCAGCCGGCTGCGCACACCCCCGCATTCTAAATAGCTCAGCTCTCTGCCAGATAGAGCAATCGATGGCTTGCTTACGCATCCGCCATTTTCTCGCGTAATTTGGGCGGCCTCACTGATTACGCGCGCTTGCTCATCCTTAATCTTATCTACCACAGTGGTCCCTTTAAACTGTGGATTGCATCCGCACGTGCTCACGTGCAATGCTAGGAAGCCGTCCTTGCCATTTCGAACGTTATTGGCGTGCTCTCGTAAGCGCTCGTTCAGGCATCTGCCCGTCTGGCCCACGTAGCACGCCCCGCAAGACAAGGGTATCCTGTAGACAACTCCTTGCACACAGTCAACGAACTGAGTTCTGTGTTTTACTGCACAATGTTTTTGTCGGCTCTTCACGGGACAGGTCCTGTTCGCCAACTGGGACAACTTGTCAGGAGCGCTGAAAACAACTTGCACGTTGCTACGTTGCCCTATTTTCTTTAGGCGATGGGACACTGAGTGCATATATGGTATGACTGCCACTCTATCCCGCTTTTTTGACAGTTGTTTGTTCTGTGTCGCCGTCCGTAAGTGGTTTTATTGCCTGGTGCGGATTTCGAGCGCCTTTTTAAATTGTTGTGGCTTCTGAAACGAATTCTGTGACCGTCTTCGCCGGGTTGCGCGCAAGTCATGCGTAAAGTCATTCCTTGACTCACCGCATCAGGAAGCGAACCTTTTTTTGTCCTCTGACATGGCGAGGTCGGCATGGCGAAATAGGCAAGGCATTTCTACGGTGTATATCCCGATGTCCTCGTTGGGGAGCTGTACACAGGTCTCCAGGAGTTTTCAGCTCTTCCTTTTCGCACGACGCTCGTGAAAGTGTTCAGGAATGCGGTACGGAAGAGGTCCCATGTTAGCGCGGACTCTAGATTCTCGAACCACGTCATTGCGCCATCCTGAAGGGCAAAATAGACGTGGCGTAGCTTCTCCTCGCAGTCCCGGTTGTTGAACGTCGGGACCCGATCTTACGCCTCCAGCCATCTCTCTGGATCTTCGCGTGGTGATCCGCGGAAAGTTGGCGGCTCCTTGGGTCGATGCATGACGACCGTGGTAGGCGATACAGCGGCCGTCATTGTGGCTGTCGTCTTCGTCGTTGTGGTCCGGATCTTGTCAGGTAGGGCTCCGTATTCCGGTGCGAGACCCTGCTGCCTGCGGCTGGGTCGCTGCTCAGTGTTGGCGTCGATGTCCCCTTGACGCTGTGGGCTTGGCTCCCGGCTGGAGGGGGGGGCGTTCGGTACGTGGACCAGGAAGTACCTCGACCAGATGTCACGTGGTCGTGACGTTGACGTTGGCAGAGACGGCGTGTTCAAAATGAAACTCTTTATTTGGCCGAACTTGCGGCCGGAAAAACGGAAATTCAGACTACAGCAATACCAACTGGCAATGATAGAGGCTAGCAGAGCGTCGGCAGTCGATCAACTGACAAGCGGTGAAGCACGTCGCCATTTATACGTGTCATAAACTATTCCAGCCTTATCACTGATTGTCGCGCAAGCTCGGGAATAAGTTCGAGTGTTCGCATGTTCGCATCTTGCGCGCAACCTTAACAAAACGATCTACAATACTCAAGAAGATTCTCGAACAATGACCCCCGTATTCTGAAACAAGCCTTGACCCGAATTCCAGCCATCACTTGACTGAACAGAGCACAGCGCCGGCACTCGATTGAAAATGACTCCGCGGTTCTCACAAAATGACGTTGGCTATCGCTAATATGCAGTGAACATTTATGCCGTAAGGTGGACCTGCCATCGACATTCTCGAGTCAAGGTGGAGCACCGAGTGAAGGGGCGTTCTAGAATACGGGGGTGAGGCGTGGTTTACGATGAGCATTGCAGACAGTCTTACTGGACGAAAACCGAATACAGCAAAAGTGAAAATAAGAAACGCGAGTGACAATATACACGTCATCAAGAGAAATAAATGAGAAGGAATAAATTTCGAAGCACGCGGTGGGGGATTCAAACATCTACCCCTCGCTCCACAGTGCGCCGTGGTACACAAATTTGTCACGCGCTATTCGTCGTCCAGCATACTAACGAAGAGCTATTTATATACACCAATTACCGCTGGCGGTACGTAGAGCTCGGAGGTGCTTTATACTGTTCATCACCCGCGAGATATTGCGAAGGGTGCTATCGACGTGGCGGCAGCTACTAGGTTGGATACATCAGGTGTCGTGGAAACGAGACGTGGTAGAAAGACACAAGAGACGCGCACTGTGCTGGAGCTATGTGCCTCCTGACTATGTGTATATTTATTATTTATTTTTATTATGCTAGGACACCAATAGCGAGTTCGCCGGCTACAAAAGTTGTTGGCCACACATATCATCATTAAATGTTGTCGACCCGTTCATGTTTCGCAAGAGTTTGGATGCGTGCGTCCAGCGTTTCATGTTACGTTGCGCCTCCCTGACCCTTACTTTGCCGTGCTCGCGGGTTTATCTCGTGAGAGGGGAGGTTTTGCTTCTTGTGCTTTCACCACAAAGTTTGCGTTGAGCCTATAGGCCGCGTGAAGGTCCCTTCACTCGATGCAGCGCCGCGTTTGCGAGCTGCCAGAGAGAAGAGCCAAGGCTCCAGTTGGTTGGGCGTAGTCGGCACTTGCAGCACGCTGCTGCAACACAAAGTAAAAACTGTGACGGTTGTTAGTACACGCTTGTCATGTATCTACCTGAGCGTTCTTTTCGTGCGTATTTCTTGTGTTTCAGCACTGCAAGTGTCGAACTGTGACAATTCTTAGTTCGCGCTGATCTCGCATGTGTTCTTTTCGTGCGTCATTTGCGCTTGAACAGCGCGTTGCAAGTTTCGAGCTGCCTGCCGTTCTTCACGTCACACTTCAATTCATTGCTATCGCATTCATTGCGGGGAGACTGTGACATTTTTTTTTTTCGAAGCAGTTTCAAGCACACGTGTGGCTCTCTGGCAGGACCTCTTCTTGCCCCACAGAAGTCCTTGGTTTGGTTCCGGCTACAGACGTTACTTTATTAATTGCACTTTTTGTTTTTTGTTTGCTCATGGCAACGGCGATTTTTCTCTCGAAATCAAAGAAACCGACACCGGTATTTCTGTGAGACGAGCTTTTCAGTGCTTTTGCACTAAAATCATTTAAGGCATTTGAAATGACTCTAGGCTATATCTGCCTACATTGGACGCACTTTGCACCAACACTTTCCATACGCGGACGCCAGATAACCGCAAAACCCGTAAATAGCATACTGTCGCTGGGTGGATTCCCAAGATGGACATAAAGGTCCCTCCCCCCGAATCTCCCTACAAAACAGGACATTTTAGAGTAGGCGCTTTCATGCGTCAGCTAATACCTGTTGTGGTTCATTGTACGAGACGAAGAACAGAGTTGATGGTCACACAAAATATTCCGCCAGATTTCACGTATTAATGAAATCGATTTTCTACGAAAGAGTTAGCTTGCGATGCATTTTTTGGCTTTGAGCCAATATATGCACATAATAATAATATCTGGGGTTTAACGTCCCAAAACCACGATATGATTATGAGGGACGCCGTAGTGTAGGGCTCCGGAAATTTGATCATCTGGTGTTCATTAACGAATATATGAACATCGGCTAAATTCTATGATCGATATGCCTGTGTACATTGAGTAGTGCTTTGTATATCGTGGAATTAAAATGCGCTTCGAGTTCACTGGCGCTTACAGCGAGGCTTGTTCCCGGCGTCAGCACTTTTAACACAGACGTCCGTTTTTTCTAAACAAAGTTGATGCTATAGAGCGAACATGCGCACGTCAGATGTAGTGTTCGTTAGTATTTTCTACCAGGATGAAGCAACACTTCAATATGGAGTGCTGTGTCACAGGAGTACAAGGAATGTTTATTGCAGTGCTATAAAAGTTGACAACACTGCAACCGTAATTGACGTGGACCCCTATAGACGTCTGCATAGAGTTTTAAAGCAGCTTAAAGACACGAAGGGAGTCCTTGGTAGAATACTAGTCGGCCATGCAGTACACCTGGGTTTGATTCGAGCTCGATTCCTCTTTTTCAATCTTTGCATCCATCGTGATTTTTTACTCACCGACACTGCTACCGACAACGACGATGGCTTTCCGCCTACGCGGCCTCCGTCGATTTACATTGTCTGTTTTCGCCGTCCCTGAATTGTAATAGATAATGGATACATTGTGTGGGTTATTCGCGTATACCACGACTTTTCATATCCCGATATGTGCTGCAAGTTACTGGCGGTAGGGAATTCATGACGTACTTGACAGGCATATCACGAATATTACCAGGCAGGCATGTTCATCACGCACCAGTCCTCCTATGCCAACATTCGTCATCAGCTTGAGTACGCCCATAGCAGGGCAAATGCGAGAGGTTGTACATTGACGCTGGCGAGTTGTGGCACGCGATCCGCTTAGGCAACAACGTTTCGACACTGCCTCCCACTTTTATAAGGTTATAAATTAATATTCTACGAAAAACAATAGGGGCGCGCACTAAGCACCACACGAATCAGTCATTACGTCTGTAGGACAGTCCACCACCTGATGATCATCACAAGGTATCTCGTGGCCGCTAGTTGTTACTTGACGTCGCCAAGACTTGGTGGCGGGCGATATGTGTGCGCCCGTTTTTGTGTAGGAGAGCCTCTACGTACTCAAATGTGGACGATGGTGGTGGGGCAACAAATCAAATAGTTTTTCAAGATCACAAGTAGTTCAGCGGGCCACTTAATCAAAGACACATCAGTAAATACATTAAAACCTCGGTGATATGAATCTCGTGGGGTTACCAAAAAATATTCTTATCATCTCATATCGTATCACCCATAAATATGCAAAGTTAGCATGCGACAGAAGAAAGCTAGCGTACGTTTTCATTTATTGTTTCTCAGGGCCACACCAACGTCCCCTTTCAACAGCTTTGAATGACTGGCAGCGAAGTTTTTATACATCAGCGATCATACCTGCACTAGTAAATACACGGTCCGCGCGAGTGCGTAAATAATGCACCAGGTTTCTGTCCCTTCCTAATCTTTTTATGTTTTCTCGCATGACACAGAGTACTGCGGCGAGAGTGAATTAAAGAGCGCTTTGCACGTAACAAATGAATGCTAGAAAATTTTGGAACCTCTATCCTCCGTTTTTATTTTGTTATCGTGGTCGTGTTGGGGATGTTTTTCGGGAAATTTACGGCCGGGCCCGCAAAATCGTAGAGTTGGCAGGAGTGCGCGTTTCCAAACATTCGTACATGACGTGTTGAGGCCTATCTCCTTTGCCAAGACCGTCCGCTTCCTCTTTCGGTCCTCGTCCACCTTTCATAAGATGTCTGGTGCGCTAGGACAGGGCTTGCATAAACGTGACAGGCACGCGTATATACAGTACGACTGCAAATCCGACAGCCGTACAAGTCGACGCGTTAAAAAAAATAAAAAAGAGCTCGACGCCAACGCCATCTGTAATGTCTGCGTGAAGGCGCACGAAGGCGCATTAGGGCCTCCAAGATTCGCGCGCACGATCTCGGAGACTACGACGCGTCACTGAAGATTTAATCTGACCACGGCGTGAGAAAAGTACTTTTCTACACCGCGATTCCGACGACCTGGAGGTGCGGCGCTCATGCCCGTGCTTGTTTTCCCGCAAGGACAGTACCTGTTGGTACCTGTGTGACAGCGTTACGTTGGTATCAAATGTCGCGGGTGAAAATGGGTTCGCAACAACCATACTCCATTTCATTGCAGGGCAATGGGCGTTGGCAGGGACCAAAGAAAAATTCGTATCACCCCGAAATTCATACGAGCTGTGATCGTATCACCGAGATTTTACTGTAACCTCTGAAGGTCGAAACCTCTGAAGATCGAAACCTTCAGAGGTGTCGACCCAGGAACAACATATACTAGGCCTATATATACATATAAACAGACTACGTTCTTCGATAATAAAAACGTGACAATACCACCCCCAAAGTTGAAACATTCGTTGTTTATAGCAGCAAATTAGAATGTTGATCCAAGTGGGGCTAGAGCAAACTTCTTTAGCATCAGACCTGGCGTTGCTTAACGAAATGCTGGCTTGGTGTCCATCACTACTACGCAAAATGAAAGGTGACGATAAAACACATAAAAAAAGTGCGACGTATATGATTCTCTGTCATGATACGCCACGTAACAGCATCCAGCGACTCGAAGTACTTAGACAGTCGGAGCGTTTCTTCTCCACTAAAGCCGCAACCGTCTGCTGCCATATCGCATGATTCTCCGGAATATATATAATAGAACGCACGGGGCAGCGTTATCGCTCTTAGACTTTCAACGGAACCTCAGCGTGACGGCGAAACCCACGGCGACGACGAAGACACACCTGTAATTTTATTATAATTGATATCACAATAAAATCTACAACAGTGACACACATGTCGTTTTCGCGCACGAGCTCTACGTCAACTAGGACATTTTTGCCGCAGTTCAAGTTACTTTGCAGAGACGAACGAACAAAAAAACACGTAGTTTAGCGTTCTATTTACTGCTTGAGGGCACTTGTCTGCAAAGGATAGTTGTGGGCCCATACTACTTTTGTCATACCCATTTTTAAAGAAACAACAATAGTGCGTGACGTGCGATATATAGACCGAATATATAAAACTTGCAGAAATATGATAATTAGATCCATATAGCGCATAATTTCACATAACATTTTGACGAATTTACCATACGTTTATTGTATAAGTAGGCGTCACTGCACTGCCACACGAAAATGCAAGAAGACCGGCTTCACGTCAATACGCGGGGACTTTTTTTTTCCGTGGTTTCATTTGGGGTCGCGGGTTGCAAGCAGGGGCTGGTTTTGTGCAAGAATGCATGGTTTTGATGCACACAGCCAGTCAACGTCTTGATATGCAGCTGTTTGTACTCTTCGGTTGCAGGAAGCCTCTAGTCCATCTTCGCATTTATGCTAGCCACCCTTGTTCTTCAGTATCGTATACAGCATGCTTCATGCGATGGTGTTAGAGAGTGTTGATTATCGAGTTCTTTGCGTAGAATAGTGTGTTCTTCCGTAGCACGGCAGCCATCACATTAACAAATGGAGGGGGGGAAGAAAACGGGTACCCTGATGACCACGCACACGTGCACACCCACGAGTAATTACAGGAGAAGGCTTCTGATGACCAGCTTTAGTTTCTACACGCCCCACGCGGCCTACTGCTAATCGCACCGCTTGCTCTCTCCAATGCATGCGCTAGCGACCCAAACGTATGCCGGAGTGAACTTCTTGCAGCGCTTCATGCTGCCTCATGTTCGATATATAAAATGGAGTGGCTGTTTTTGTTTGATGTAGCAGAATATTTTTGTATGCATTAGTGTTTAATCATTCTCGTAATTTAACATAGAGTTTCATATAAAGAATAATTAGACTGATCTGAAACAGTCGGATTTAAATGTGACCAAATTTTGTCGATTATCTAGAAAGCGAGCGCACCGGTCGCGCAGCGAAGCGGTAACTATGTACCGACAGGAAAGGTGCAGACTGCCAGAACCGCACCCCGACCTGACCAGGCAACAATAGACGATACTGCGTCGAGCGCAGGCGCGATCGCTTGCGCATCCCGTACTGATGAATCGCATGTACCCTGCGGAACACGACACGCTCTGTCCGTTTTGCAAAATAGAGAATGGCACCCTGCCTTACATCTTGGCACAGCGCACAGAACTCAAGAACCCCCCTCCTTCCCTTCCCTCCAACACCCCCAATCCCCAACCCCATGAGCGATGGGAGACCTTGTTATCCAGCCCCACCCTACCGACTCAGCTTGCACTGACGGACAGGGGCCAGGAGCTGCTGGATACATACGGGTCCCGAAACTATAGGGAACTGCCCCGTCTAGTGCCTGCGTGCACTACCAACACAGTTGGACCTAATAAAAGTTGATTCATCATCATGTACGACGTCAGACCGAGGCATTCTGTGATGAGTAAGCAACAGAATTTGAATAAATGCGCTTCGAAGCAGCATCTGGCCAGGAAAAACGGCAAGTCATCTGAACAAAACGAGTGCACGATTAATTTTTCTTTTTACGTATTTGCGTGTTTTTTGTCTGTTTCTTTATTATAAACTACAAACAGACGCAAACCACGCTTGTTTCCACGGTCCTCTCTGCAACAGTAAGCGCGGGCAGTTGTTGCCGCAATTTTCTTCCTGCACAGTGCGCAGCACTGCGTTATGCTGTGCAGTGAAGAGAGACATGAAAAAATTCCCTCTATTGCATTCGTAAAGTTCCAATGAACCAGGCATGACTATGAGCTTTCTGCGCATGCTATGACGTGCGAAGGTAATCGTTCAAGACAAAAAATCTTGGCGGTGGTGGTGGTAATGGTGGTTGTGTTGTTGCAACAAGCAGGGGTTAGCCTGGCCTAAATAGCCGGAATTTGTTCCGCTTGAGCATTTCCTGAATTATAGGGGTCCGTCACCAAATGTCACACAGCCCAGTGTCTCGCAGGAAAGCCATCAGAATCCTTTGCACGCTCCTCCTCGTTGCCGTGGGCCCTTCAGGAAAAATGGCATCTTCAAGTGTCCCGTGCTTGTGACAACCTTTTTCCAAGCTGCGTACCATCACTGTTCTTTCCCTATCAAACTGCGGGCACAGCCAAATAAAATGTTGGATGTCGCCGCATCCTTTTTAGCAGGAAAGTAATTCTAAAAGTCACTAATTTCTTACACCGAAAGAGGCAAGAAGTCCTCAGGTGTCTGCTGTATATTAGAAAGAAATAATGAAGATGTATTTGACAACTTTACATTGTCAGCAAGAGGAAAATGCGATCTGCTATGGAAGCTAGAAAAACGCGAAAGCATAGAAGCGACTTACTTCATCGATATGAGTATTGTATATAAAACATTCTTCAGTACAGTTTTGAGTGATACGGTAATGTCAAACTAGGCACACGGTAATTGGAAGTACGCTTGATCTGACGATTCATGGATTTAAAAGAAATCCAGGCCTGCGCAGAAAGCTCAGCACAGTCACAGCAAAAGCTGGCAGGTCAACATTTCTAGACCCCGTTGTAAACTCTCTTAGCGCAACCTTGCAAGTACACTCTCAAAGTGCCCATAATAATAATATTTGGAGTTTTACGTCCCAAAACCGCGATATGATTATGAGGGACGTCGTAGTGGAGACCTCCAGAAATTTTGACCATGTGGTCTTCTTTAACGTGCAGTGACATCGCACAGTACAAGGGCCTCTACCATTTCGCCTCCATCGAAATGCTACTGCCGCGGCCGGGATCGGACCCGCGACCTTCGGGTCAGCAGCCGAGCACCGTAACCGCTACACCACCGCGGCGGACCCGCAAGGTATCCACTACGCCGCAAATCATAATTTCTGTGAAGTTGGAAAGCACCCACTACACCATTATTCTTCATTCTGCGCTGAAGAGAGGCACTCGCTGCACATCTGCAAGGCATTATATGCACTTTGTTGAATCTGCGGCTGATGAAGATGAATAAATATAACTGCGCCCTTTGTAATCAGCTGGAAGAATTTAACGATCCCTCGTAACGTAATTCGTATTGTGAGACGCCCGGTTACACAATACGAATCGTGTGACGCCTGGTTGTTATTTAACTCTTCTATCACGGTATCTACCATATCTTAACGTGGTTACTTCCCGACCTAACGCCTCTATAGGGCTGTTGTGCGAAGGAGTCTCAAGCAGCGGCATGGCGCCATGGTAGAATACTGCGCTGCCACGCAGAGGGCTAAGGTTCTATCCAGTGGCGTAGCCAAGGGGGGGGGGGTTTTGGGGGGTTCAACCCCCCCCGAAATTTTTCAGTTTTGCTTGCGTATATATGCACGCACGCATACAAACGCACGCACGAACGTACATAAAGTATGGTTGAACCCCCCCCCCCCCCCCCCCCGAAAAAAATTTCTGGCTACGATACTGGTTCTATCCCCGTTCCAAAGTGGAAGATTTTATTTTCATGTTCTTATTCGCGCAATAGCGGTGACGGGCAGTGGCTGGGGCGGAAACTACGGCGCGAAAAGCGGCCGTTGTAGCATCTCATAACAGCTTTCGCTGTAAAGACACTGCTATTGGTTATCGTATAAATGATTCATGGACACTTTGCTTTTATTTTTTCCTTTCGTAGACGGAGCTCAGTGTTTTGTTCCATGAAATGAACATTCTGCATGTACTTGCAACAGTTTATAGAGAAATATTACATAATGTCGAAAAAAATTTTCCCCTTCGCTGTTTCCGTCCAGTCTTGCGTGAAAACTCTTCCAGGGACGACGTGTGGTAATGGTAAATAAAAATACCTGTTTTAGGGCACCTTTAATCTTTACCCATGAACTAGCGCAGCTTGCCTTAACAGAGCATACTGTTTTTGCAAGTTCTCGTGCACAAGAATATTTTAATTTGTGTTATCTATCGAAAACTCGTCTAGAAGCAAAACTGCGATACAATTTTCGCAGCAGCTGGTGCACAATATTGGTGCCATGTCACCGATAAAACTTGCCACTATCGCACTTGGTCATGAAATCTGCCCAGATCATCGAAGAGACCTGACAATGCCTGATCGTAACATGGTTGTGGTGGTCGCAACAGTGATCTAACGCTACCATCGATGCCTTCTCCAAGGCATTCTCAATATTTCTAGTCATATATACTTCCAATATTGTTTTCATACAAAATATACAATTACAGAGAACACAATCAGTCCCGTGAAGCCTTATAACGCATTACTAGCACGATTGGCCCAATGAGCTAAGCGTCAGTAAATACCGGCAGGGTGCGTGTGCAGCTGCAAATTAACGTGCCTGTTTTTAACGTACTTTGACACATATACCGTTGAACACCAGTAATTATCTATGTGACAATTGTGATACCACGGCTTCACGAGGTTAAAGTTACGCTCCCTCAAAATTAGAGTTACTTACTTCTATCAAGTGTTGGTTGCCTGAACCAACCCATCCAAGTGCATCGTGAGAGACTGTAAAGAGAATAAGCAGAATGAACATGAACATTTTCACACTGAAACTATCTCAATCTGCTATTAGAATTATACGCGACATATATGTATATATCTATATTTATAGGTTCCATAAAACATCGGTCAACGCCCAAAAAAAGGCACGAAGACTATGACGTTTATGTACCCAGGCTTCCAATGGTTCATTTACGTGCACACCTTTTTACTTGTAGATGATTAACATTCTCATGACCTTTCTGTGACACTTCAAGATTATAGTCGCTACCGCTCTTACATGCCAGCTAGTGTTTGGGGAGGCAACGGTTTCTTTTCTTGGTTTGTGCGACACACCTCCAGAACACTGGGAGGTATTATTCTGCTTTGTTTTCTTAGGATTTGCGCATAAGAAAGCCCAGGCGACATCGCGTATTTTTCACGCGCTCGGCCGTGGGCTAGCGGCAAATACAATGCCGCTGCAGCTTTTTGATGTTTCCACGTTTTAGACTTGTAATCACCAAAAAAAATATCTTTCTCGATTTTACGAACTTCCCCATGTACTTAAGTAACTCGACTGTAATCATCTATTCGTCAACTCGAGTTCCGTAGTATCAACATCACGCCGGAGACAATGACGACGCCGAAACTTGTTCTGTAGTCGCTCATAACGTTGACGAGTAGCGCAAAAGAACGAGCAAAGTGAAAACACCAGAAAAGAGGACGGGTGTAGTGCCTTCACTGTCCTCGTTCTTTGCGCTACTCGGCAATGTTCTGTGTGATGAACCAACTGTACCAATCCAGTGTTATGGTTCTGTAGTGACCACTTACTGTCTAATCGCAATGAAACTCCATTGCTAAGGGAAAGCAAGAAAACAATTTAAGGCTTGGTCCCTTTGGGTTAGACACAACGTTATTCGCAGTCTTTTAACGAGATAGCGTTTAAGAGCTCGTTTCGCAGAAATTCAGGCGTCGGTGTAGGCGTCGTTGGTTATGAGCGAAAAATCATCACCTTGTCCGTGACCGAAATATCGTGAAAGATGCAAATAAAATAAATAATAAAAATTTCCGGGTCCAAGTGAGGATGGAACCCGGGCCGTCTGCGTGGCAAGCAGGTGTTCTGCCACACAGCCACGCCTCCGCTTGGAAGTGCAGTGAAAATAACTTGCATGCTTCGCATGCTTCGCAAGCGCAAGCGTCCTTTATATAGGCGTCGCAATATAACATGTAATATCCCAGCAATATTGTGTGGTACAAGCGTACATTTCCATCGGGCGTTAGAATACGTGACTATCATAACGATTTCGTAGTTTAAAGCCGGCTACCCATTACAAACGGCACACACCTTACTGCGCGTATTCCCTTAACACCACGTAGTGGGTGCATAGCAAGGATGCACTAAGCGGTTGAAGTAGGCACTCGGGACAGGATGTCGCTATCGCGTTCAGCTCTTAAAGGCGAAGATTAAGGGTTCCCCAATTTTTAAGTGTACTCTAAATGTTTAACTGTAATTCTCATGCATATGTGAAGATATTAAAGTGGAAGGAAAGACAACTTGCCTACGGCAGTGGCCTCTAGAGGACTTGACGCCTTC
>JALIZH010019498.1:0-48546 GCA_030522465.1 Rhipicephalus appendiculatus | reverse complement strand
GAACCTCTCCGTATTCTTGAACCACTTTCTCGATGTTCTTCCAAGGACGTTTCCGTCATCTGTACAAGAGGCATTCCACCTACTGAGAATAATATAGCGGAAATTAATAGCAACGGCACACTACTGCAAGACGCCATTCTCGCCACGCTTGACGTTAGCGCTTTATACACGAATACACAAGGGCTTAACTTCAATTAAGCTCACCTTATCCCAACACAATGTACGACATTCTACTGAAGTATATTTATCAGTACTCGAACCAGTATGGTCACATACTGGTTCGAGTACTGGATAAACAGTATAAAAGTATATTTATCAGTACTCGAACCAGTATGGTCACGTAACTACTTTGAATTTCAAGAAAATTACTACCTTCAAATCAGTGTTGTACGGAACGGCGTTCCAAGGAACGACGTTCCAGGAACTAGTTTCTTTTCGTAGGAACGAAGGAACGCCACCGTTCCATTCAGGATCGGTGGAACTGTAACGGTAACTCGTTACGTTTAAGCCGGAACGGTAGAGGGAACGGCGTTCCTTCTGCGAACGTTCCACAGCATTCAACAGGCGCACGCACGCAGCACATCATGCAGAACAGGGTGGATGGGCGACCGTGTGCGGCGCGAAAATGTAGCGCTCGCCCATCACGTGATTACGATGCATCCTGGTTTTTACTTCAAGGCGCCCGCCGGGCGCGCAGGAAAGCGAAAGACGCCGAGACTGACCACGTGCGGAAGGAACAGTTGATTTTTTACACTCTCACGTTTCAGTTAATGGTATCTATTGACTAGCTTAGGCAGCTTATTGGTAAGTGCTATAAATTGAAAACAAAGGTCTAACTAGGTTATGCTCGAGGTTTCCATGAGTCGTAGAAAGAAAATTATCATCATCATGAACCGGTACGCACTCTCCTCGTCATCGCCATCATCTTCTGCTTCTCTCCCAGAGCACGGGCGCTGATTTGTCCGGCCCGGGATGCAATAACTCTGATCGGGCGAAAGAACGAGTACAGAGAGAGCGAGAGGAAGGGATATAGAGAAAGTGATAAATTCTTGGTTACGAAAAGTTTTCGGCGAGGCGAGATTCGACACCGCCTATGCACGATCTGAAGGCGAGCGTCGTAACCGTTACTCGGCTATCTAGCTTTTTTTTTCTTTCATGGTATTTATTCAACATAGGCATGGTACTTTAAAGGAATTCAATAAAGACAGGGAACTAATACGTTCATTTTGCTCGTATCGCGACCCAACAACAAACACAAAGTACTGAAGGCTTCGCATTCATCTCCAGAGCGAATACATCAAATAACTGTCATTTCCCATTCTACAATAGAACGGTGGTAAGGATAAACACCTCACCAACGCAATATACCATTCTGGCTGACTTTGCATTTGCTCGTATACATCTCTTAGCTTAGTGACCATATACTAATGAAGTAGGATGTTGAGGAAATTACTGGCTATGCGTCTTTCTGCAACATGCGCGAACGCTAGAAGAGTATAGCATATCTTTTTATAGTAAAGTATATCAAGGCGGTGAGAAGGAGAAGTGATGTTGAGGAGGAGCGAAAGGAGGAGGGGAAAGCGAGTATATAGATACAAGGAAAAAGAAAAAAAATGGAAGGCCAACGAACGTACACAGAGAGACAGAGGGAGAGAGAGATAGAGAAAAATATATAAAGAAAGAGAAAGCAAAAAATAAGAGAACAAAAGGCAAGAAAAAGAGCAAAAGATAGAAAGACAGAGGACGAAATGTACAGAAATATGTTCGCTGACTGTGAACCGGGGACTTTACTACAGTGAAAATGTGTATCCTGAACCTTATTATCTGCTGACACTGAAATATTGAATAGGCACTCATTAAACGCCTAAGTATTTTCCCTTTCGATGCGATTTCCTGTGCAAGAAATCCAGTTATATTGGCGCACTGGTGAAGATTTCTATTTGAATATGTTAAGAGCAGTATCCTGACTGTGCCTTTAAAGACCAACGTTGAAAAGCGCCACATGTGTTGGGCTTGAAATAGACGAGCACGAAAGTTGCAGTTACAAGGCCGGTGTTCTCGAAAAAATTTGTCTAGGAGCGTTTATTTAGATTTCTTTACTCATGTATAACTTGTTGTCGGCAGTGTTAAATTCGTTTTATATATGTAGCTCGATGGGAGCTTTAAATTGTTCACTTTATTTTGCCTCAGGATTATCCAACACCATATATTTATTAAAAAGTGAATTGTAACGTTAATGTAACGACACGTTCCAATTTTGGAAATGTAACTGTAACGAGTTCCTTTTGCATTTGAGGAACTTGTAACGGGAACTCGTTCCGAAATTGTGAAGGAACGAGGAACGAGCTTTCGTTCCTGTTTTAGAGGAACGTGTACAACACTGCTTCAAATACAAGGAACAAGCATGGGTACCCCATTTGCGCCCACTTACGCAACCATATTCATGGGGATTCTGGAAGCAGACTTCCTGTCTCGTTGCGCGGACGAACCTCACACGTACCTTGGGTACATTGATGACATATTTGTAATATGGGGTCATGGCCGGGACAATCTAGGTAAATTCACATGATTCCTAAACTCATTTCATCCAACAATAAAATTCACCTCCGAGTCTTCGGCTGAGCGCATCGATAAACTTTCTAGACACGCTCATTTATCTTGAAAATGGCATACTAAAGGCAACTCTGAATCAAAACGATTTGACAAGCAACAATACCTAGATTATGCAAGCCGCCACCCGAGACACTGTAAACAAGGCATTTTCAAGAGCCAGGCGACAAGACTACGCCGCATATGCGAAGAAAGCGAGGATTCCGTAAACAGACTTACCCCCTGAGAGGAGCAATATCAAACAGAAGCCATCCTAACACATTCCTTGATAAAGATTATAAGGACGCACTGAAACTAGACCACACAGAGGAGCTCAAACCTCGCCATAGTACCACAACCGCCACAACGCCTCTTCTCATTACAAAATTCTCAAATGCACTTCCGCACATAAACAACATCCTCACAAAATACTATACAAATTTTAAAACGAACCAGAAACTTAAAAAAAATCTTCCCCGAACCACCTGAAGTGGCCTCCAGACGCAACACCAATCTTAAAGACATGCTCGTTCATGCAAAACTCAAAACAAGAACTACGCCACTATCTGATCCCTGTGGCCGCTCCAGGTGCTCTACGTGCAAACATATACAACCGGCCACCAACGTAAAAAGCACAGCATTGGATTACATTCACAAGGTAACATCGGACTCACCTGCACCTCAAACAACCTAATATACTGTCTTGAATGCACCACCTGTAAAAAACAATATATAGGCGAAACTGCACAACCAATTTATGTCTGACTGAACGGCCAATGTGCAGACACAAAGCACAATTTTTAAAAAGCAGTAGCCAGCCACTTCAATGAACAAGACCAAAATTTCAGCCAAGCCAAACTTTACGTTATACAAATTTCCAGCCACCACGGGAGAGAAAATCCATGCAATCGTATTTGATACACAAATTTCAATCCCTACACCCACCAGGAATAAATATAGCACTTGGTAATTCGGAATCACTTAAAGCCGTAGCATAATTACTATAATATTAAGAGACATAAAATACGTTCAACCTTCAAATAACCTTGACGAGTATCCCACTCGCAGCATAGAATCCCTACTAGCCAACATAATATGCAATTAATATTCTTTTTCAATGTTTAAATTTTACATATACGTGTGCATGTATGTGTTTATATATTACGTATACATATACTACTCTTATGTAGCTTTTATTTTCTAGAACCTTCGAACCACTGTTCCCTTACCTCTTTTCCCGCTTCTAAGACCACTACTGCCCCCGCCTGGTCAAAGCCCTCGCCTCCCCAGGAAGTTCTCCGCGTCTTATTCAGACTGTTTCCCCCCTCCACCCACTCCCCTCCTTCCGATTTTCCTTTTTCTTAGTTGACATGCCACCCAACTTTTGAGGCCATTCCCCTGGGCGGGCCACCTACGGTGACATTTGATGCATATGTCTTCTAATGACAGTCATTAAACACGTGTTTTTGATACACCTCTTCCAATATCACTTACAGTCGACACCTCGACTTTTAAAAAACGCCGCCCGCTTCTCCCTTTTGTAATTGGCTTCTCCTGGTGCTTCACATTCATACGCGGTTTTTTTTGGAAATAGAGGGACGCCTCCATCTTCTGCAAGCTTTGCTGTAGCCATGGACGCTGCGCCCCTCTGCCGGTTTTCCAAGTTTCATACTTCGCTCTTTCCTTCGTCGTGTCTTTGGCGGCTCTCGCTTTGTTGCACCACTCCTCCCTTTCCTTCTTTTCTTACCAATATTCATTATATGCACTGGCTCTTTTCGAGAAGGAATAGAGATGGCGGGGCCACATTACCAACTCCTTCAGATCTTGCGGCCCCGCCGACACGTAAAAGCATCCACTGGAAGCCCTCAGTCCCCACCCCACCAATTCCATTTTCTGCCGCTTTACACCGTAAACCTCAAGCAGGGACATTAAAAAAAAGCCACCCGTGGATTGCACCGGAACGAGCAATACTAGACGCGCGGGGTCCACTTAGGGGGAGGTGGGGGGTGTGGAGTGTGTTGTCAATAATAGCATGGCTGCTTAAGCAACCGCAGTTGGTTGGTTGGTTGGTTCGTTCGCGTTAGGCAAAACGATTTCTTCTTTCTTACCCTCTTGACATGCCGGTCCTTCTTACTTCGTCGACGTTTGTTTTTCCTTTCCTCTTTTTTTTTGTTGTTTCCTTCCTATTTTTTTTTCCTTTTTTACTTTGCTCTTTCCCTTTCCGTCTTCTTCCCTCCTGTCCTAACACGGTATAAAAGAGAGACACGTTGTAAATATTGTTATGCCTTGAAAAAGACGGGGTTCCCGTCGAAACGTCGGCAAAATAAACAGTTTCTATGGGAAGGCGCATCTATTTTTATACTTAAGTAAAACAATAAAATTTCTTGGAGAGCCGGGATTCGATCCCGGGTGCCCATGGTTCGAATGCGAACGTCGGAACCACCCGGCTATGCAGGCACGCTAGAAGAACAAGCGTTTAGGGGAACCACATGATTGTGTTGCTATGGGTTAGAGGGCGAGAAAAGGATATAGAAAGGGAAAAAGAAAGATGTAGACAGCGGGAGAAAGAAAGAAAGCGAAGAACAGCATAGCATAGCCATGGTCAGTATAGTATAGCAAGAGGTGGGAGAAGAAAGTGAGGAGCAAGGGTAGAAGAAACAGTGGAAGTAAAGCATAAAGTAGCCATGTATTACAGTATAGCAAAAATTTGGGGAAAATAGTGATGTGATAGAAAGGAGGAGGGAAGGCCACCAGCCTCGCTGCTTCCGCAGCATTCGAGCTTCAAACCAGAAAGCGACGAAGGCGCTGCTGAGGTTTCTGCGGTCCACCGGACTTGCTCAACGACTATGACACTCCCATGCTTGAGTGTGTGCGCGTTTTCTGTCTTTCTTTCTTTTTTTTTCTCATCAATTCCTCTTTTCTTTTTTTCTCCTTACCTTTCTATCCCCCCTTACCCCTTCCCCAGTGCAGGGTAGCAAACCGAAAATTTTATTCTGGTTAACCTCCCTGCCTTTCACTTAACTTTTCTCTCTCTCTCTCTCCTAACACGAAAGTGCTTTATTCCCGATTCCCCCCAAGACTTCACTGACGTATTTCCGTCCCGGATATGACGTTGTTAAAATGTACATGAACAGAATACAAAGAAAGAAACCAGAAGAAAAAGTTACGCGAATTTGGGGTCCCGGGAATCGAACCCACGCCCTCTCGGTCCACGGCTACAGATACCGGTCGTTATTCAAATGCGCCACCAAATGCGCATTTGCGATAAGCCCTTCAGACGCGCCTAATATATCACAGAGTTCTTGTGTGTACCTGCGTTCTTGGTTTGTTGGGGCGGTGCCGCCGCCGAAGAGCGGAGAAGAGAAGTACTGCGTTATGACACTAACGAACACCGACACTGAACGCTGCGGAACTCTCAGCACCATTTATTCAGCACTACGGCGCCTCGATGCAAGCAGTCGAACGGACGTTGGCATTAGAGTGCCCTAGGCGGCGTTGGCCCTACTTAGCACGGCGGAGTGGGGCCTCCGCAATAACCCCCGACAAAGTTGCTGGAGCTGATCTCGGAGGCCTCGAGCGGAGGCTGTAATTGCCACGCGCTCTACGCGCTGGTTTGACTCGGTGACGACGCAGTTAAGCGCTTTGTTTTCGCGTTGTATTAGTGTGAGTTACGTGCTTCGGCTATGGCGTTGTGCTAACGTATGCAGCGTAGTGCAGCTTCCATATGCACCAATGCTCTATCTCCTCCGTCTATTGATACGAGTGCGATGGCACCGACCACGAGAACTGCTGGATTAAGCGTGACCGAAAGACAACGGCATCAACGGGCGAATGTCGTGCAAGTGAGTTTGGTACAGCGATGGACACGCCAGTGGAGAGCGGGAGGCCTTCGTACGTTCACGGCTCAAGCTGAGAACTCTGCCTCTCGCGTTTGCGAAGTTGAGCGCATCGCAGCCTATGTCGTAGCCCATCTGGCTGCCAAACAGACATTGAAGCGACCGAAATGATACCTTCGCCGAAGCTACCCACCAGCAGGATGCCGCTCGCCAACATGACGCCTCATGCCAAGCACAGCCACAGGACGGTCGCCGACGCGCAAATCATGCACCCTTCCAGTGTTGCGGAATGGGCGCCTCCATTCCATTCCAATTCCATTCCAGGGAATTAGAACTTGCCGCAATTCCATTCATTTCAATTCATCGGAATGAAAAAACTTAGCCCATTCCCACTCCGGGAATGGCCGGGCAGTTCAATTCCATTCCTGTGATTCCTCAACGTAGGAAAGGCATCTTGATAGTTTTATCGAGTTAATAATGAACGCCCCATAAAGATGACGTAATCAGATGCATTAAGAACTGCCAAAGTACGCAAAACACGTTACCAAGGCCGAGGGATAGTAGCTTGGTGACATATCGTACGATACAATCACACTATTAATTCCCACAGGGGCAGTTCTCCCGCTACCTATAGTATTTGCATGGTCAGCATGTTTGAACGAATGGTGGCGTTTTAATATTGTTTAAATTTAAATGTGTTAATGCTAAAATGACGACACAGCGTATTTTTATGCTGAAAAAAGTAGTGTTCAAGAAGACTAAGCATGCAGTTTTGCCACGCGTCCGGGGCGATCGTGAATATGGAGAAAACTAAGGTTTGTTAATGGGGAACAAAACCCTCTAGATCTGCTGGCATTAATTGGAACAGTGCACCGCTCGGGCACCTTGTGACTTTGCATCGAATACGGAACACTGGGCCGCACTGCTCGTCAGCACTCACGCTTGTCAAGCGCACCTCGCAAGCATGGTAGGGGTGAGGAGAACTTTCTGTGTTCACCTGTGCGCAGTTATGCAATGTCAGGCATACAACTTATGGCGTATTCGGTTGGTCGCTCCTCTGACTGAGAGTCGCCAGATGCCGAGGCAGCTCGCAATCAGAGCACGAGAGGCAGCGTACCAACCGAATGCATCGGCAATTTCGGAGCAGCGCGCCTGTAGCGCCACCGTGCAGCCAGCGCGGGAAGCAGCCGGGTAAATCCTGCGCTGCATTGGCAAACGGCGACGATCAGTTAAGTGGCCATCTGCGACATATCAGGACGTAACAACAGCCTTCTGAGCTCAGAACATAAATCTGGCGATCGTCGTCGTCGTCCGAGCTGTTAGCTTCAAGGCATTCGTCTGCGAGCTGCTGTAACAACAGCATTGACGTTTTTTCCGCCTTCACTAGCCACATCCTTGGTGCATTTATGGCTTCGTAGATGTGAACTCACCACACACGCTCAAAAACGCCGCGAACACACGTGCACGGAGTATTACGCGTCTGGCGATGTCCCCTTCCGAAATGCGTGCTTGCACTGTCACTTGCCGGAAACCACGTGATCACGTGGTTGCCGGCATGTGTCACGTTGTCACGTGACCCGTCCTCCCGGCCAGATCGCGCCATGCTCTGACTTCGAAGTCAGAGCGGTCGGGAGCGCTCCGTGTCGGAGTTTGACGCTCCGAAAAAGCCAACCGAAGGTACGAGCGCTCGAATTCTACCAACCGAACGCGCGGCAACTTTTCAGAGCGCTCTAGAGCGCTCGAAAACGCCCAACCGAATACGCCATTAGAGGAGCGCTTTTTCGAATATGCGTCCGAGTCGCCGACGGTGACAGAAGGAAAAACAAAAAAAAGTGAAGGGTGGTGAGACCGCAAGCAGCTGGGGCGCCGCCGTGGGGAAAAAAAGTGAAGGGTGGTGAGACCGCAAGCAGCTGGGGCGCCGCCGTGGGGAAAAAATAATCACAAGCCGTAAGGGGGGTATGCCACCGCCATAGTTCCGCACGACGGATACCAACGGCATAGAACCGCGGTTACGCGAAGAGTAGAGACAAACTTCGGAGCAACACAGTCTATAGAAGGACAGCATTGCACTGGGCCATTTTAAAAAATACTGCTTTATTGTTAAATTCGAGACTTTGACTTACAAAATTTTGAAGTTTGAAAAACAGCGGTTAGACGAAAAGGTGCTCTATTTTCGCAAAAATACGTAATTCCATTCCCATTCCATTCCGTGCGAAAGGCGCCCAATTCCATTCCCATTACATTCCTCCAAGCGTTGTCCCCATTCCATACCGGGGTCGCAAAAATGTGGAATGAATCCGGAGTCATTTCAATTTTGGATTGGGAACTCCGCAACACTGCACCCTTCGCTGCAGCGGACCGTGAGTTGATAAAACGATCTAGTGACAACCCGTTCGTTTTCGCTTGCACTGTTTGCGAGCGCCTGTAGTTCATTTATCATTTGCGCGATGCTCCGGTGCGTGCAATGCAGTGTCTCCGGAAAATGATCCCGGTCGCGAGTCGTTGGTTTTCAGGATGGAGAAGATGTGTCACCAGGCGTCAACATGGGTGCATCAAGGTCTAAGGGTGCTGTCGCCACAAAACACCAATAGATATTATATATATCAATGTGCAATAAACATTCAACTATACTTCTACGAAGAAACGTTTCACTTTCGTGTGTTATACCGATTCCTATATAAGAGGGATCAATCACATTTCTCTTGGTATGTAAGCCTCCTTTACATATATTGACTCTATGGCGTAGGACTACCTGGTGCTATTACGGAGTAACTTGATTTTTTTTCGTGGCCCCTAAAACAAGTAATTAAATTCCTCAGTCGCGGTGTGCTCTGGTGCCACCTTCGCACACTGACGCTTAGGAAGTGATTGTATTTAGACCTGTGTAAACGGGTCTAAATACAATCAAATTAATTTTACCGTAGAACACGGTAAACTTAATTTTTTTTTATTGTAGTGCTTTGTGACCACGTAGCGGTATTCCCTAGTATAGGGGACTTTACTTCTAGCAAGTTAGGACAGCATTCGTCGTCTTTATACTTTTGACAAGACGCTGGCCAATGGAGACTTACTCAACGATATTTCGCGTGCTCTGTAAGGCTACCAACAGATGGTTCATTAAAGTAACAAATTGTTCGATACAAAGGCGCAGTCCAAGGTGAGGGCGGATCAGCCTGGCTTGCCATGAAAATATCACCCTGTTTTACGGAGCCTGCAGACACAAGAGCGGCGCTATAGTCAGCTGCCGGAACTTTCACAAATCCTAGAGAACAAGCTAACCACACAGAACACGGAGCAGTGCTTCGCTCAAGCACTCTCAAGGTAGACGCGCAAATCAGGTGAGCTTTGTTGTGGTGTGAAGTAAATAAAAGAAGAAAAAAAAAAAAAACAGGACAACCCCGCAGTCACAAAAAAGAAAGAGGGGCAGGACGCACGTTATTAGAGAGCAAGGCAGCCTATGGTTGAAGTATCGACACGTGCCGTGCATTTGCAGGAAACGGATTGGTCATGGGAACTTAAAAAAATTGAAGCAAATTCCTCGCGTAATGAGCTCTTCAAACAACCGCTTTGTCATTCATTTCCTTTTATTCGAGCAGTTCGCGCTGTCGCTGTCGGCCGTCTAAATTGTGTTATGCTAATTAAGCACAACGTCTGTTGTTTTTCTGCGATCGCTTCATCCGCCACGTCCTGCCAGAACACCTGCATACCCAGGCATATGCGTCACACTGCACTGTTATGCTGTACCTTGAATACAGTATAAAAGTAGGTATGAACGCTCTTAAACTCTCACTGACGACAGACGTCCCAGGAGCATCACAGTGATATTCAAGGAGCCGATCGGTAAGTTAAGAGTGGAAATGTTGGCTTTTCTTCTCTTAACAATGATAATAATAATATGTGGGGTTTTACGTCCCAAAACCACGATATGATTATGAGAGACGCTGTAGTGGATGGCTCCGGAAATTTTGACCATCTGGTGTTCTTGAACGTGCACTGACATCGCACAGTACACGGGCCTCTACCATTTCGCCTCCATCGAAACGCGACCGCCGCGGTCGGAATCGAACCCGCGACCTTCGGGTCAGCAGCCGAGCACCCTAGCCACTGATCCACCGAGGTGGACCTTTTCTTCTCTTATTGCCAAATCGTTATTGAACAAAGTGTTGCTTACTAATATTCAGCGTGCGTTTCTTTCCCTCATATGCTTATCGCGCGCATCTTTCAGCGATAATACTTGTCCGAATGTTTCAGCAACGACCGCCGATTACCGGACTCATTAGAATGTCATCACTTGAAGTCAAGAAGAAAGAGGAGACGAAGAACGTGTGTGGAACGGCACGAAGCGATGTATGTGTCATCTCCTCCACATTTCTTGCGTCCTTGCCACGCTACGGAGTGATGAAGCACTCGTGGGCCCATGCGCATCATAAGCCTATTGATTTCGCCTGTTTATCTTAACGTGCGATAAACAGTCGGTATATGTGGCACTGCCGCTCACCGACATCACGGCAGAGTCAGTCGCCGTCAGACTCATCACCGTGTGGATAACCCGCTACGGAGTTCCCAAGACCATCACAACAGATCGAGGTCGTCAATTTGAGTCCGCGCTCTTCCGCGCTTTGTCCCGAATGCTTGGTGTCAACGACATCAAGACGACGGCCTACCACCCGATGTCTAACGGCATTGTTGAGCGATTTCACCGCCAACTCAAAGCCTCGCTCATGGCCTCGCAATCAATGGTACACTGGACGGAGCGACTACCACTCGACCTCCTCGCTCTTCACAGTACGATACGTAAGGACGTGTCCTGCTCCTCAGCTGAGCTCGTTTTTGACACGATCCTAAGGCTTCCAGGCCAGTTTTTCGACGCGTCACCGGTACCACCATTGGACGTTGCTGATTATGGCAGTCGCCTCAGGAATGCCATGAGAGGCATGTCTCCTTTTCTGCCATGTCAACACTCACGGCCCTGTTTCATCAGTCGTGCTCTCCGCGATTGCACCCACGTCTTCGTACTCCACGATGAATCAGACCACCACTTCAACCGCCTTGCGACGGACCCTTTAAAGTTGTCAAGCGTTGGCCGAAGCATTTCGTCCTGCTGCTTAACGGCCGCGAAGACAGACTCTTCATTGACCGCATAAAGCCGGCCTTCCTCGACACCGACGCCGTCCTCGCAGACGACAAGCCATCCGCGAACACTAGACGAACGCGCTTCGCAACAGCAGAACCTACCAGCTGCTAATACGGATCCATCCTTCGCTCACTGGCTACCTCGCTAGAGGGGTGGGTAGGGCCTTATGGCGAACCGTCAGCATCTCGGGAAAGACGACGAAGTTCCGCCTCAACTGCTCCACACGTTCGAGCAAGGATAAATAAAAAAATTGGGAAAGAAAACGCCTCACGTCTTTCCACAAGTTCTTGGCATGGCAGAGCACATAGGTAATACAGAACTGAAGCATTCGCACTGATCACCCGCAAGTTCGCACTAAAACTGATTATACGCCCAGCGTATGGTCTATAATATTTATTTTTAGTATAAAGTAAGCTCCAAGCAAAATAACGCTGCAGAATACAAAAAAGAGCTAGTTCGCTTGATTACCGAGATGAGGCGGTGCCCATTTTCATTGCTGTATACTATTAAAAAAAGTCACAATTTCGCCGCAAGGCTGAGGCAATGAATGCGACAGCAACAAATTGGGATGTCACGTGAAGAACGGCAAGCAGATCGAAACTTGGAGCGCTGCTCAAGCACAAAGGACGCACGAAAAGAACATACACAGGACGCGACCACTAACTAACAACGTTCACAGCTCGACACTTAACGCGCTGCACAAACACAAAGGACGCACGAAACATACGTACAGGTATAGACAGGACGAGCGCGAACTAACAAGTGTCACAGTTGTTACTTCACTGTGTTTCAACAGCGCGCTTCTTTCGCCAACGGGCTCTCTGCAGCGGGCGAAGTGACATTTGCGCGCGCTGTAACCTAAACACAATCTTTTTGGCGAAATCACACGACGTAAACACTGGCCCCATCACAAGATAAGCGCACGCGCGCTCGCATGGGCACGGGCGACTACGCCCCTTAGGGCAAAGGACAGGTTCACGAGCCAACGCCTCTCAACGAGTGCGGCGCCGAGCGCGCACTTCGCGCCATCTCACTGGTTCGCTGGTAAAGCAGAGAACACGCTGATATTCCCCTGAGATCGGCGCACCGCCAGCGGTAAATGGTGTATATAAATAGCTCGCCTTTGGTATGCTGGAGGACGTGCGCTTCAGTGACCAATTGGTTAGCGCCGCACACTGCGCCGCGAGGGGTCGCCCGTTTGATTCCGCGCGTGAGAGAAGTACACACCCTGTTCGTGTCTTTATACGTGGATAGCAAAACGGTGCATCGTCTGATACGGTACTTCCGGTTCGAGGTCTAGTTCTTCGCTGCTTCACGGTGCTTGTTGTTCAGTGTAATTGGGGAGGCAGCACGTATACTTATGAGACGCGTTTTGTTAGCGGTTGTCCAGAAATTGTGCTCTTGAATTATTTTGCGATTGGATTCAAGATATTCTGCATTTTACACCACGAAGCAACTGATGGGCGCGCGTGAAAGTGATGGGCGCGTGAAAGGCAAACGTAACAAAAGTGTTTCTCAGTTACCGTAGGACGTAAAACGATCGACGTTGCTTTGAAGCAGTAAGCTGCATGGTATGGCTTCTCCGGTATTCCAGAGTCTTGCAACCGTGAAGCGCCGATTCATTTAGTGTAAGTTGAAGCCTAAATGCATGGTACCTGATTGCGCAGAATATCGCATGCATCGAAACACACTGTTCCAGTGCGCGAGGAAAAGACATTTCACGTAAAGACACACTCGGAGGCGTAAAAGAGAAGCCAGAAAACTGCGAAAGTCGTTCACTCTTAGACAAAAGAAATATTTTACTATTGCCATTCCCTATATCGAACGCGAGATGACATCTTTGTAACACAAAAACAAATAATTGATTTTACGAGTTCGCAGCATGAAGAGAGATTGGGTGGATGTTTCATGACACTACGATGCGCAACAAACAAAATATGCGCGAGAGAACCCTCCGCTGCGAAACAACATGCATCTTTCCGGAGGTGCATGCTACTGGAATGAAGAAATGACCGTTCGCACCTTTATAACTATTCAGTAGTCACTGCATTTGTCATTCAACGAAGCTGCACAGCACTCTGAGGAGCAGTAATTTGTGAGAAAAGGGAACCGCGACTGCTAGGGGGGAACACACAGAAAGCGACGGCACTAGCAACAGTGCCCGTATGGCTGCATGGTGTCTCGGACCAGAAGTCGATGCAGACGGGCGCCGCAGGCCACAATCCTCTCCGAGAGTCAGGTTTTAAAGGCAAAGCATTTCTTAGGGAACTTCGGCGACTTTGAGCGTATCTATCTATCTATCTATCTATCTATCTATCTATCTATCTATCTATCTATCTATCTATCTATCTATCTATCTATCTATCTATCTATCTATCTATCTATCTATCTATCTATCTATCTATCTATCTATCTATCTATCTATCTATCTATCTATCTATCTATCTATCTATCTATCTATCTACTTATCTATCTATCTATCTGTCTATCTAGCCGCCTACGACTTTGTGCTCTCCTGGCCGTATCGTTAATGGGATTTATACCAAATTTGGTATGACATAACATGACTGTATGACGAACATAAATGGCTGGTCATATCATAAAAATCGTGACTAACTTGTCATGAAAAGTATGATTTACATGCCACGCTGATGGGGCGTTCGCGGCCGTTTCGTTAACTTGACATACACCAAATGTGGGATTGAGTGACATGACTGTATGACGAACATAAATGACAAGTGGTAATATGAAAATCATGACTTCATGAGCGACATGACTTGCATTCCACGCTCATGGCGTGCTCGCGGCCGTTTCGTTAGCTTGAGATACACCAAATTTGATATTGAGAGGCATGACTGTATGACGAACATAAATGACAAGTGGTAATATGGAAATCATGACATGTCATGAGCGACATGACTTGCATTCCACGATCATGGCGCGCTCGCGGCCGTTTCGTTAGCTTGATATACACCAAATTTGGTATTGAGTGACATGACTCTATGACGAACATAAATGACAAGTGGTAATATGGAAATCATGACTTGTCATGTGCGACATGACTTGCATGCCACGCTCATGGCGCGCTCGCGGCCGTTTCGTTAGCTTGATATACACCAAATTTGGTATTGAGTGACATGACTGTAAACGAACATAAGTGGCGGGTGGTAACATGAAAATCTTGGCATGCATGTCATCTACAATGCCATTTACATGCCACGCTCATGGTGCGCTTGCGCCCAGTTCGCTAGCTTGACATACACCAAAATTGGTATATCGCGACGTGACTGTATGACGAACACAAATGACAGGTCGTAACATGTAAAACATGACATACAAATTATGTAAAGCATGATTCGCTCCTTCCTGGCTGCTTCGCATTACATCGATGCCCACAGTGCGTGGGATCTGCCGGCTTTTTTTTCTCTTCACCTATTGCGTAGTTGTACTGAAGTAATGTATTACAAACTTCCCTAGAATGCTGCTCTGAAGTCTGACACGTTTTCTTTTTTTATGACCACCAGTACACGTTTGGCGCATGCCTAATGAAAGCGACAATCATGAATTCATAATATAAGGATGAGTAACGTTCCTACAAGGTGACATATACATTCAGCGTTTGTTTCCGAAATAAACGGCAACATTCGTGCGCTTTTGATGGAGAAGTGTTTTCTGCTGGCTTGGCCAGCAGTGATATCTTATGGTGAAATTCCGATTTCTTATTTTATTAATTTGATACATACGGCTAACGCGAAGCCCATGAACGGTGGATAAGCTACAATGTTTGGTCAAATCATGGTGAAACAATGCTTAAGTAAAACAATGCATAAAATAGCGAAATACAACATTATATATGGTCGTATCTAGGACTGAATACTTTCCATCGTGAAACACTTCGCACTCTTTGTTATAGAAAAAAAAAATGAGCAGAGAAGTTTACTGGAAAAATGTTACGGGCACAATTTTCCGTTAAATTGCCATCCTTCATCGTACCTCGGCTGTATGCATTTCATAAAGGCTTCTGAGATAGAAAAAGTTTGTGCTAGCGGGAACGGGTAAATATGTCGTGACAATAGGGAAAAAAAATTTGGGTTAGGTACGCACTGGTGGTGTGGAGACTGGATGTCTTTTAAAGACGATAGTCTTTTTGGGATACTTGAACGCAGAAATTTTGGTCTGTCTGTCTGTCTGTCTGTCTGTCTGTCTGTCGGTCTGTCTGTCTGTCTGTCTGTCTGTCTGTCTGTCTGTCTGTCTGTCTGTCTGTCACACGATTCAGCCACCCGGCTAAAGTTTAGGCACTTGCTGAACGCCTAGCCATCTTCAACTAGTAGCGTTCATACTTGTGAACATTGTCGATAAAAAAGCAAATATTACGCATATCTGAGGCGCAACATCAGTACTTAAGTATTAGGTAGTGTGTTCCTTTACTAGAAAATACACAGATACGTAATTCTAAAGACCCTAGTGTTTCTTAGGCTGCGCTGAAAATGCGACGCTATGCACGAAAAAGCCCTCTGCCGACGATATGGTGCTGCCACCTGGCAGTGGCCCTGGGTTCTGCAGAAGCTCATGTTTCCCGACACCACTGCCAGATGGCGTCCATATCTCACGCAGCGCCTCCTCTACTTCATCAATGCCAGCTATCTTCTTTCGACGACATTTGCAACGAAACACGCAGATACGCGGCAAATTTTGTCGCGTATCTGCGTGTTTCTGTGAAGGCCGACAACATTTAGCGGCACTAAATGTCGTCGGCCTTCGGTAATCTGATCATCGGCAGAACACGTCTTGTTTTATACATGATCGCACGATCCAGCGCTGTTGCTAGTGCTTGCATGAGCACGTACTACGCGTAATCATAATAATAATTCTTGAGTTTTTACGTCCCAAAATCACGATATGATTATGGGGAATGCAGTAGTGGAGGTCTGCGGAAATTTTTACCAACTGGTGTGCTTTAACGTGCAATTAAGTGTAAGTACATGCGCCTGTAGCATTTCGCCTCTATCGAAACGGGGCCGCTGCGGCACGATTTGCGCATTACATTAACAGAACAATCTGAGACAGCCTCGAAGATTCCGGAACATTGCGGCACGGCTTGGGCCGAGCAGTGATAAGTTTTTTGTGGTTTAAACCCGATCACACCAATAAATAAATAAATAAATAAATAAATAAATAAATAAATAAATAAATAAATAAATAAATAAATAAATAAATAAATAAATAAGTGCGCGTGGCAATTAGTTGCACAAATCGTCACAGAACAATGCCGTTATTCACGCTATTGCAGCATTCACGCAGGATGCTGCATTCGTCGACAGCATCATTGCTGAAGACGAAACATAGTGTTTTCAATACGATCCTCAAAAAAAGAGGCAGAGCGCCGAATGACGGTCCGCAAGCTCTCCTGCGCGGGAAAGGGGCGGCGACAGAAGACCAAAACAAAGACGAGGCTGATAGTTTTTTTTGGATGCCAGAGGTGTCACACACCACGAGTTCGTCCCACAAGGGCAGACGGTGAATCAGGAGTTTGATATCCGCGTGCTCCAACACATGCGTGATGCAATGCGACGCCGTCGCCCTGACTTTGGGCATCTGGAAAATGGAGCCTTCTCTACGATAACGCAAGGCCGCACACTGCTCTCAGCTTGACAAAATTTCTCGCCAAGCACATTATTACTGTACTTCCCCATCCGCCATACTCGCCTGACCTCTCCCCATGCGATTTTTTCCTGTTTCCTCGTGTGAAGAGAGCCCTAAAAGGTCGCTGGATGGGGAGCGTAGAGGCCATTCAAGACGCCACGACAAAGGAGCTGACAGCCCTGCCAAAAGAAGCGTTTTACAACTGTTTCCAAGACCTCAAGAAGCGTTAGAAACTGTGTATAGACTGCAAAAGAGACTATTTGGAAGGGGTGCTGCACAAATAATTTCAATGTTGAACACATTCTTTTTAATGGACTCAGTCTCGGAACTTTATGGACAAAGGTTGTATACTGTTGTGCTGAATGCTAAACCGGGAAAAAAAATGCACCAGCGATTACGATACTGCCTAATGCGAAATCTGAGCGCAGCTGATTAGGTGTTTTGATTTTGCAAAAGTTGACCAAATGCGCATGAGTCAAGGCAACGCGGCGCGGCGGGAGTATGGAATGCTCGGTTTTCGCGTCAACTTAGCGGTGAACATGGAGTCACCAGCTTCCGCTGCCTGACGCGAAAGATGCGCCGTTCTATAAAGGGCCCTAAAAAGTCCGCTAGAGCATTCCACACACAAAAACTGTCCCCTTCGGCCAACGCACGTCTTATTCTCTATTTTCGGTGGCGGCGAGAATGCTCGAGGTCCGTGTATTTAGATTTAGGTGCACATTACAGAACACCAGATGGTTGAAATTTCCGAAGCTCTCCACTGTCTCGTGCCTGTGCGAGCAGGCACGAGGCATTGCAGATGCTGACACAACGGTCCGCCGGCTCTCATGGTGAAACACTCCTTGGGTCAGTCTCTCTCTCTTTCACTTTGTTTCGTCCTCGTTCGCTCCATCGGTTACGCCGACAACGGCGACGTCGCTCAACGCAGGAACGGGCGCCGAAGAGCTACGCTCTAAAAATGTGAAAGGTGTTCATTTATTAATGATTAGTTCAAATTTCATAAAAGTAACAGACTCACACGTGCATTGTCAGATGCAGAAACATTTTGCAGTCAGAGTCAATACCAGAGATAAAACACTGCGGGTCTGACGCAAAAAAGAAAGAAAGCCTTTCCAAACTTTCCATCACATCCAGTAAGGTGCAGGACATTACTTCTCAAACAGGTACTGCCATTTATAGGTAACTCGAGGTTACTTCTTTATTTTTTCAGCGAGACCACCCGAACGTTTGCGATACCCCTCGGGCGCGGATTAAACAGATATAAAGCAAAAGCCACGCGCTTTGTTTCTGCTTGGATCCATGGGTCCTGACTGTTTACAACGGGGGGACACAACAGTGCGTCGGCATTTCTCATGTGGGTCAACTTGCTGAAATTTTATCCGTACAGCACAGGTGTTTCACTTTCTCCGATTCGTTATTCTTGGCCGCTTGGCCGCTTCGTCGACTCTGCCAAGATGGCGGACCTAACTCTGTACATGTGCACGAGATGGCGCCGCGCATTTCGCATATCGTTTATTTGCAACAGATATCACCGTTGTGAATTTTAATTAATACATAGTGCCCGAAAAAGACTATCAGTCAGCGAAGGAACCAGGCACCAATATGGCTTATAAAACAATACTTCGATGTATATTGCTCTTAGAAATTTAGTGAAATCAGTTTCCACTTTACCACAACTAAATGGAAATATCCGAGCTACCACTAATGTGGCCTTTACTGCCGGCAGGAATCTTCGCTTACCTATAGAAATGATGCATACGGGGATGGGGTAATATAACGTCTCTGTTCCAATTGGCTGCTTCTTTTCGATCATCGTCAATAATCGGAGCGGCGTTTCGCCTTGCGTCATCGCTAGATTCACCAAAACTAGGGATCGCAAGATATAAATTGAACAGTGCGAAATTATTCTTCATGGAGACCTATTCTTATACTCACTCGCGGTAGATCTTTAGCACGAGTGGGAACATGTGATCAAGTGTAAATTTTTCTCAAGTGCAAAGAGGAGGATGTCACTGGATTCATCGAATCACTTGATTCTCTTGAACTTGAGGAGCCCATAACTGATTGTGATTTAAAAATGAAGGCCTCAATGGGTAGCTTTTCGTTTTGCTCTAAAGATAATATTTCCGCCTTCTTAAAATATTGGCAGGTGTGTACCTTCTTGGGGTAAGAGACTGTAACATGGTGCCGAGAGTCTGGTTTATAGTGCCCATAGCATTATTGAAAAAAAAGTTGCCGGCTGAGGTTAAAGTAAACTGAACCAGCTTACTACTTAAAATATTTTGCTAACGAAAAAGTACATCGCTCATCCCATAAAGACAGCCGTTGCTTTGAGTGTACAGCGCTAGGTGCTATTCCCACGTGGTCTATTCAATTTTTTCAGCAGCGCGCTTCGCCAATCAGCGGTGTTTAAACACTGAGGGGCAGAATAACGGGCTGGCAGCATCATTCGTCACATGCAAGCGGGAGTGTGTAATCCAGCAAGTGCTAACTCATTGTGCCTCTCTCAAGTTGTTCGAGCGTTCCTGTCGTGCGTTTTATAACTGTGATCTCCCACTTTTCAGCTCTTCTTGCCCTGACGGTGGTCAACGCTGCGTCGGCACAAGATACTGGCACGACGGAACCACCTCGGAGAGTGTCCGATTTTCTGTCACCTGACACCGAATGGGAACCTTTAGATATTAAGTTCTAGCTGAGATGGCAAGCGTCGGCAGATCAGTTTGAATTATTCTTAAGCGATGACCTTACCCTTTCTCAATGCCATAAACAGATAGACCGTAATTGATCAAGAAGCCTTGCGCCGTTGGCTTCTTCCTGTTACACCCAGCACCGAGCCACTCAAGCATGAGTGTGGACGTCAACGGCAGCAAACATGCACCTACAGCAGTATTGCCAAAAGTCCTATTTTTTGAAATGATTGGGCACATCGCATTCGGGATCATAAATGTGCACCTTTACTGTACGACATGATTATGTTTCTTGGTGTATTTGCTAGATATACACTTTTGTTAAGAGTGTGATGACGATGTTCGTTCTCAATGAATGGTATTTAATGCTGGATTTCCATACGGAATAAAAATCTGTGTAGGATGTCGCAAAATCGTTTTCGTTTTCACTGGCCTCACGCACGTCGTCCTGCACCATGTCTTCTTCAAAAGAGGAGCGACATGATACACGTTGAGGAATAAGTCCTCAAGGATACAAACGAAGACTAGTGGAAAATATCTAGAAAATAACTGTGTGCAATAAAGACAACTCGCAAAAGAAGAAAACAAATAAGATCTGTCGGCTGAAGACACACTGCAAGACAAACATCTGTGTTAAAGGTATGGAAATTAAAATCATTGTTTTATCTCGCAAATGCAAGATGAAAACAGGACTTCAATACAGTGAAGCCTCGGTTATACAATCAGGGCTCATACAAATTTCGGGGTGCAAAGCAATGCAAATGAGTTCTGCTGAATCCCTCAAGGTGGCGGAAGGGTTAAGAAATGGAAAATAGACGATCACCCGTTTGTAGCACGTAGCCACAAGGAAATCCGGATTTCTTTGTAGCTACGTGCTACAAACGGGTGATTTTCCATTTCCTAAATTTCGGGGTGACACGAATTTTTCTCTGGTCCCGGCCAAGGCCCACTAGCCTGCAATGTAATTGTGTACGGTTGCTGTGAACCAATTTTCATCCCGCGACGTTTGTTACGAACGTACGCTACCGCGCAGGTACGAAGAAGTGCTGCTGCGTAAGATGCGCCAAGCACGTGCGGGCGCGGGAACGCAAGCGCGGGCATGCGCGTTGCGCCGCAAGTTCATCAGAATCACGGTGTAAGGAAAATACTTTTCTTACACAGTGGTCAGAATAAACCTTCAGTGACGCGTCGTAGCCTCCGAGATTGCGTGTGCGAATCTTGGCGGCCCTAACGTGACTCCGTGTGCCTTGGCGTTTAGATTACAGATGGCGTTGGCGTTATGCTTGTTTTTTTTAACGCGTCTACACGTGCTCCTGTCGCTGTACTGTGTTTACACGTGCTTGCTACGTCGATTCAAGCCATGTCCTCGTGCATCAGAGATCCTACGAAAGGTGGACGAGGATTGAAAGAAGACGAGGATGGTCTTGGCGAAGCAGCTAGGCTTCACCACTTCAACATTCACGACTATTGGGGACGCACTTGTGCGGGCACGGCTGTAAATCTCTCGAAAAACATCCCCAACACCCCCCGCGCTAAGAAGATAATAACATAGGGCCATGGTTCTAAAACTTTCTGGCCTTCATCTATCGCGTCAAAGCGCTCCATAAGTCACTTTCGCCGCAGTACTATGGTGTCATGCGGAATAGCATACTAAGATTTGGAAGGCGCTAGTAGCTGTCGCGGGTAACAACACAACTGGTGCAATAATTATACACGCATGCACGTACAGTATACTTACGAGTGCAGGTATGATAGTTGATGTCTAAAAACTTCACTGGCAATCATTCAGAGCTGTTCGTGACTTTGCTGCGGCACCGAAAAACAATAAATGAAAATGCACGCCAGCTTTCTTTTGTCGCATGCTAATTTTTCATACTTTCCGGGGATACGAATTTCGGATGATGCGAATATTTTTGGTGATCCCGCGAGATACGTATCACCGAGATTTTACTGCATAACTCCAGAACACTGCCTAATGCCTTCTTTAAAAAAAACGGTTCCCTTTTATAACCCAACATGCGAAATGATAACATTGATAGAAGGATAGATTGTAACACTGCTACAGTAACATTGATACTGTACATGTCAACTATGATCGTTGGGCCGAAGTTCCAAACGTGGGTTAGATGCACACAGGGTTCATTCATTCATTCATTCATTCATTCATTCATTCATTCATTCATTCATTCATTTTTATTTCCTTACAGACCCCGAGAGGGTATTACATAAGGGGTGGGTTAATATACAATCGATAGTGTTGTCACAATGATTAATGTGAAGTTACATTTGAAATGCTATGCATGAAGTTTGATGGGCAGGTGATTGTGGCAACATCGTGGGAAAAGCCGTTCCAGTCTTTTGCTGCTCTGAGAAAAAAGAAGCACAAAATGTTTTGGTACGGGCACGTGAGCGAAAAACTTGTAGCGCATGGCCGGTGCGATGAGAAATGTGAGCTGCAGGGATAATGTAAGGAGAGCGATTAAGTGGCGAGTGAAAAAACTTGTGAAATAATGAGAGTGTTGCAATGCGTCGGCGACAAGACAAAGGCGATAAGTTGTACTCTGCTTTGAGGGATGAAACACTGATGTCGTATGAGTACGAAGCATGAATGAATCTAGCTGCACGATTTTGAATGGTTTCAAGTGACTTTGTGAGACCAACTTCACGTGCGTTCCAGATGGGAGATGCGTATTCTAAGTTTGACCTGACTAATGATGTGTAAGCAAGTAGTTTTACGTGACTCGGAGCGCTGCGTAAATGGCGTTTTAAGAAGCCCAAGGTTCTGTTAGATGATGATGCGATTTTAGTAATGTGAGTGTCCCACGACAAATTGTAGGATAGGGTGACTCCAAGGTATTTATAAGTGGTTACTGATTCGATAGGGACGTTAGCTATGTTGCCGTTGGGTGGACATGAAAAGGCGCCAGAACTCACGCCAAAAGTAGCCAAAGTAGCCATGTCATTTGATATTATTGCCGAATTTCTAGCCAACTAGAACAGAAGCGGTATTATCAACAGAGTCCTTACTATTGATGAATAAATAAAACCATTTTGAATAAGTAAAACCACAAGTTTAAAAAAGAGCCATGGCGCCAACTGGAAATTTTCGTCGCCAACGGGGTTCAAAAGTAGCCAATTTGGCGCAAAGTGGCCACCAACGGCAACCCTGGATGCACAGAGCATAACTTGTTTGGATTTACACCGAATGAATAAAGATAAAATGTGAAAGATATATTTTCTTGACACGAGTGATGAGTTTGACTACGCAAAATATCATGTTAATTGAATAACATGATAAGGAATGAATACTAACTTCAAATTGGATATCCAGAGAGATCAAAAAAGCGTTTCTCGTTGATCCCTAATAAGGTGCGTGTTTGGGCTAGTTGGTATACTCCATTTGAACAGCTAAATAGCGCAAACTTCAGGGACAAAAGACAATGCGACACACACAAGCGCTGACTTCCAACTGAATTTTAATAAGGAAACGCATGAATATAAAGGGTAGACCCGCGCCTGCGCAGCTTCGCAACCCTGGACCACCCCTAAGTGATAAGATGCATCTCTCTAAATGCACTACACCAGTTCCGTAGAAGAAATAGAAGTTAATAAATCACATGGCACCATCTTGCAATACTCCCAAAAAATGTTCTTTATCTGACAGAGCAATGGAGGGCACGCTTATACAATGCGTAACATCATTAGCCATCTCTGCCGCTTCTACTATTTCTCGCGTTTTTTGGTCTTCATGTGCGAACAGCACTGTACAATTTTCAAATTGCGGCGTTTCAGTTGGAAGTCAGCGCTTGTGTGTGTCGCACTCTCTTGTCTTTTGTCCCAGAAATTTGCGCTATTTAGCTGCTCGTTGATCCCACATCTTTTTTGTAACATACAATACAAATGTGAAAACGATGCGAGATGACGTAGATTTAGCGTAAGACGGTTAGTAGAAACGAGACAGCGTAATAGTGGAACAGCATATTTTGGAGCAATAGCGCTGCTCCTCCAGGTGCAAAATCAGAAAACGCCACTTTCCGTGAATCTGACATTAATATAATAATATCTAAAGTTTGAGGGGTTGGCGCCGTCCTGCTGCCAAGTGAAGGATGCTGGCCGTTTGAACTCAAAAATAAACGTTTAATAACATTAACAAAACTCTGTCAAAGCTACACGGCACAATAACATGGGCACACGCGCTCGCCTCTAACCTTGGCCCCGGCGGGGCACATCCCTCCCGCGCACACAGCGTTCCGCCACCGACTGTCCAGGACGCGCCACGGCTGCCCCTTTTAAAGCCCGCGAGTGGGCCACGCGCATCGTTAGTGCGCAGCACGTGTCGCACCAGCCGCGCGTGGAGCGTGATTCCCACAAATTCCCCCCCCCTTTGAAGAAGGGCTTCGTGACAGGTGTCCTAGGGTCGTTCGCTTCGGGTAGGACTCGGCGGCCGTGTCCGTCGACGGCGGTGCCAACGATATCTTCACTTCAAAGTCCAGTCGTCGGATGCGGTCACTCGGTGGTCGCTTTGAAGATTTTCCCGGTTCGTCCCGTACCAGCGCATCACAGCCATCCTGAGAGCCATGTCGGCTACTTCACGAACGGTGACGGCTGTCGTTACTGCAATGCTGCGAGGATGGTTGCCGTCCTCCATCGTCGTAGGAGTCCCTGCCAGACTCCGAGGAACGCCGCGGTCGCCCTGACCGCCAGGCAACACTAGAGCGCCGCACCCGGTCGTCGTTGAGACCGTCCTGAAAGGGCTCCCGGTGCCGGATTCGTCGGCGCTCTTCTTCCTCTTGCTGTCGAGCCATGCGTGCTTCGATCTCACGCTCTCGGGCAGCCGTGTCAACGGGTCGCGCTCCGCCGAAAATGGACGACGAGGCCTGAGGTGCAACCTTTGCGGCCTTCGGCGCCGCATCACCCTCCTGATTCGCTTCCACGGGCACCGAGCGCGGCTTGAGCTGCAGCCTCTTGCGTTCCCGCGGCGCAGAACCTTGATTGCAGTTGTCCCAGTCACTTGGCTTTCCGCCGACACATTCCGGCGTTGCCCCGGAAACAAACGCCACCGAAGGGGACGGGGGCGGATGTGTTTCTTCGCAGTCACCCAGCGTCGGCGCACATTCCGTGGTAGGGACCACCAAAAGGTCTGCGGCGCTCTCGTTCTCGGCGGGTTCCACGACCAGGGCCTCCTTGGTCTGACCGCAGACGCCTTCATCATTGCTTTCGCCGAAAACCTCGGCCTCGCGCTCTCCTTGAACCTGTGCGGGCGCGACAGTCTGTCGAGCCACAAGCGCCGCCCATCGTCCCTCGGCCACTGTCGGGACCCGCACTCCTTTTGCCTGGAAGTAGGCCGCGGTCATCACGTCCAGCCGTTGGAACGCCTCGCGAAACTTCTGCATCGCCGTCTCCATCTTGCTGGCAGCAGACGGCAACATCCACGTTGGGCGCCAGATGAGGGGTTCGCGCCTTCCTGCTTCCAAGTGAAGGATGCTGGCTGGTTGAACTCAAAAATAAACGTTTAATAACATTAACAAAACTCTGTCAAAGCTACACGGCACAATAACATGGGCACACGCGCTCGCCTCTAACCTTGGCCCCGGCGGGGCACACCCCTCCCGCGCACACAGCGTTCCGCCACCGACTGTCCAGGACGCGCCACGGCTGCCCCTTTTAAAGCCCGCGAGTGGGCCACGCGCATCGTTAGTGCGCAGCACGTGTCGTACCAGCCGCGCGTGGAGCGTGATTCCCACAAGTTTTACGTCCAAAACCCATCATATGATTATGAGAGACTGCGTAGTGGAGGGTTCCGGAAACATTAACTATCTGATCTTGTTTAGCGTGGACTGACATCGCACAGAACACGGGCTTCTGGCATTCGCCTCCATCGAAATATGACCGCCACGGCCGGGTTCAAACCCGCGACCTTCGCGACAGCAGCCGAGCACCATAACCACTGTTCCACCACTGCGAACGTGTATCTGACATTCAAGCTCAGCCAAGGTCATGCCAGTTCCGTGCCCCTCGCATGTGGTTGCGACACCTGCCCGAGAGTCGCAGCGAAACGCTAGTTTGGCGCGTTCTCGAAAGCGAACAACGGTTCAAGGTCAGTCTTTCGTGCCGCCACCACAAGAAGCGCGGCGCGCATCAAATGCTGGGAAAAGATACTTTGAAACTGTATCGCGATACGATAAGATACTCAGGCAAGAGTATTTGAGATACAGATACAAGATACCACAACATTGATTGTATCCTATACCATACATTCTAATTGTATCGTAAAATACTTCGATAATATAATAATATCTGGGGTTTTACGTCCCAAAACCACGATAAGCTTATGAGAGACGCCGTAGTGGAGGTCTCCGGAAATTTTGACCATCTGGTGTTCTTTAACGTGCACTGACATCGCACAGTACACGGGCCTCTACCATTGCGCCTCTATCGAAATGCGACCGCCGCGGCCTGGATCGATCCTGCGACCTTCGGGTCAGCAGACGAGCACCGTAGCCACTGTTCCACCGAGGCGGACCCAAGATACTTCGATACATTCGAAAATTTGTCATTATATATGTATATAATGTAGCACTGAGCGCCTATGCACAAAAATGTTAGCTTGAAAATTGATTAACTGCGACCAATTTTGTTTCATTTGAATTAAGTATCTTTAAGTATTTCAAAAGCTTTGTATTTCATGCTCAAGGTACATTACGTTCATTCCGAAACAACTTAATGGCGTTATTTTAGCTGCTTAACACGACAGCTTAACACGAAGTCGTCCATGTCGTGCGCCTCAAGCCGTATTACGCGCGTTAGCAAACCTCAGGACTATACTTTTTGCTTATTAGTGCACTTTATTGCTTGTATTTATTGATGATTGTACTTCAATATTCTGTTAAAGCATATTCTTTTCAAAGGGGGCAATGCCACAGCCACTCTTTTCGTTCTGTTTTCATGTTACCACCCTATTGCCATGTCAGTTGCCTTGCGCGGAGCACGCCCGAATGACTGGGAACTATCTAGATCAGAGGTCTCAAACTCTCTTCAGCCAGCGGGCCGCAGTAATGCAGTTTAGTCCCGCACAGGCCGTTTTAGTGCAGAACGTAAAAGCGCGGGAAGGAGGGGGGGGGGGGGGGGGGGGGAAAGGGGGGGGGTGTTTGTATGCACAAGTTGTTGGCAAACGTTGCCATTTGAAAGAAAACCTGTCCCATAACTCATATACGCATCATTTCTGAAGGACATTTGGTGCCAGGATTCCAACAGCATGGCCATACCGAGCTCCAAAATGACCGTGTCTGGATGCCGATTCTGAAATACAGTAAAACCTCCTTAATTCGAACTCGGTTAATTCGAACTTACAGTTAATTCGAACAGACGCCTTGGTGCCGCGGCAAGCCCTGTGTATTTTTATGGGGAGAAATCTCCCGATAATTCGAACGCATCGGTACCTACAACGGTTAATTCGACCTGGAAGCCCCTTCGCTTTCGTCCCTCCTCGCAGAAATCGGCCCAGAATGATCACAAATCGGCCCAGAACGATCACCCAAATTACTCATTATTTTTGTCTGTGTAAAACAAGTGTAGTGAATGATTTCCATTTATGCTATTATGGTTGTAAAACGTCGTCTGCTGCGACTGCTGTATAGGTGGCACGGCCCATTCAGGCAATGTTTGTCTGTGGCCGTGTCCCTTTGGACAATGTTCTAAATAAACTAAGAAAGAAAGACTTTAAATTTTGATTGCGTTAACTCTGCCATGTTAATGAACGGGTTTTGGAGAACAAATACCTTTGTATATTTTGGCATTAAGGCTCACTGCTCACCGCTGATTGTTTCTGGCGTATCACTGACTGAGCAATAAATTCTGTTCACGGTTAGTGCATCAACTTAATTTAAGAAATTACCTGCCACAAACGTGTAGTGTCGCCTAATTTGCGGGAACTCTTCGGGAGGTGGCGTCTCTGGGTACTGTCCGCACAGTGTGGCGCGATGTCTGTTCGTTCTAGCGCCTGCCCGCTAATTCGAACTCCGTTTACTTCGACCAATATCATAGTCCCCTTCGAATTCGAATTAACGACCTTTTACTGTATAGCTTTTGTTTCCCGGTGATGTTTCAGCACAGTGATCACACGGGGTACCTCACGAAAGCAATGATTTAGACCAATAATGCCTGCGTAGCTCACGATCATTCTTATCAATAAAATTAAAAAATATATATATGGGGTGAAGACAGGCACGTGCAGGCCGCGGACCGCAAGCCGGAGGCTCGCGCGCGGCATGTGGCTCGGGGCCGCGTGTTTGAGACCCCTGATCTATCTTAGATAATCTTAGAACCTTGCGGCGCATTACAGTCAGTTCTGGAACTTACGCGACCGCTAGCGATAACGCTGGAAGCTTCGATGATACATGTATAAAAGCCGGCGCGCTTGACCGCTTGTCAGATTATCGACGGCCGACGCCCTGTTCGGCGCTATCAGCGCATCAGTGCACAGCCTGCATTGCTTGCTGTAATTTGAATTTCCGTTTCCAGGCCACAAGTTCGGCCAAATAAAGAGTTTCAATTTGCTGCCTTCAAGGACGTCTGGACCACGTGACAATATATTTAAAGAAAGCCTGAGCGGGACAAAGCACACCAACTATAATATTAATTTCTGGGTGTGGCGTGCCAAAACCACAATATGATTATGAGAAACGCTGTATGGTGGAAGGCTTCTGGTATTTCGACTACCTGGGGCTGCTAAACCTTCACGGAAACCTCAGTACACTGGCCTCTTGCAGTTAGCCTTCATCGAAATGTCACCACCGCTGCCGGGATCGAACCCGCGACTTTCGGGTCACCAGCCGAGCACCACTCACTGTATTACTGTAGCGGTTGGACATAAATGAGCCACGTACTAAGGTTGCAAAATATGTAGGCTTGCTTTTAAGGATCCGATACTATGTGCCTCTGAAGCTTATCAGTCAACTCTGCACTCACATTATAACTACTGCCTCTTATGGAGAAATTGAAATAAGACACTGATGTAGAATACTGCATGGAATTCATATCCTGTTTTTTTTTTTCGATGCAGTTTCAAACAATAGCCTCGCTCTGTGGTGGTACACCTATTTCCGATGCATACGGCGTGGGTTCGATTCTCACTCGGACCGACTTCTCATATTATTTATTTGATTTGAATCTTTTCGATTTTTCGGCCACGTACAAGATCACAATTTTTCACTCACCAACGACTTCGACACCAGAATTTCTGGTGTCGAAGTCGTTGGTCGTGAGTTTAGTCGCAAGGGCAATGTACTGGGTGCGATAGCAAGAAATTGGAATGCTTTACTTCGTTGAGAAAATATAACATTCCACTTTCATGAACATAGCCTTAGAAAATAAGGCACTGTCATGACCAAGAACGAGGCTGGGATTCGGGCGCGTGGGCGGCTAGAGCGAAGCAGAGGAACGACGATAGAATATAAAACAGCCGGCCCAGGAACGGGTGCTGTCTCTGTGTCTCGTTCTTTACAATGGCGCAGTCTTTGCAAAACAGCATTTCGAAGTTATTCTGTTTCATACTCGTTTCGGAGATATGTTACACCTGTTTAAAGTAGCGCCGATTGCGCCCACAGCGAAATTGGAGAGTGGCTTGCTCCCGCAACTCATGCATACGAGATAAGCACAAGTACACATAGCTGGCAACCGAGCAGATCTTCACCCTCCGTGCGGGCGCGCGTCCTGACTCCATTCGTCTGGATCGCTGCCGCGTAAACCGCTGGCAGCGTGACTCGCAGACGAAAACCATGTGGGACATACGTCCGATGGATTCTAACACCGTGTCAACCTGGGCTACGACGCATACCGGCAGGAGGGATCGAACCCGCCCACCTTCCGCCCACGCGGAAACAGCTACTAAGCTCGACCCTTGTTGGGCGTCCACATGAACGGTGCTTTATGTGAGTCTATTTGGAAGTTTTGTGCTTTCAAAATCGTTAGTCTCTGTTGACAGACAGGAGGGAGAATAAGGTAGATTGACTAGTCTTTATCCACTTGCCTGCCGCACAGGTGAAGAGGGGTAAGAAAGTGAGAGAAAGGCAGCCGACAAATGAGTTAAAGCTAACTATAGGTGAACCGGGCTACCATGACGACCGCCTGGAAAAAAGTTTTCAGGCTTTTGAGGAGAAATTGATGGGAGTTCAAGAGGAGGTGCCGACTGCTGCCCGTAACTATTTCGTTGCCTGTTATCGACCATTGAAAACGACGAAGAGCGGAAGACGCTGGACAAACGAAGGGGAAAAATGAGCCGCAGTTGAATAAAGGTGAAAATTTCGCCGCAAAAGCAAAGCAATGAATCCAGTAGTAACAAAACTTGGATGTTTTGCGATGTAAGGCTAACCGCAAACTCTCCGATCTGGCGTAACTCCACGAAATGCTGCCGTAAGAAAATGTGGCCGGTGCAGGAGACGCACGGCGGATTTGACGCTTGATGGTTGTCCCGTCAGCGATGTCCTGTCTCCGAAGAACTCTCGCCGATCGGGGCACCGTCCGCGATCTTCTCTAGCCGTCTCCAATCTTCAGTTTTCTCTCTATCCCTTTTAATGCCACCTTATTATTTCTCTTGTGCACCACTGCTGAGGTGTCCTTCTCTGAGGGAGACTGTAGAGGAGTTCACTTTTCTCTTAATTTTCTCTTTGAAATCACTTCCCCTCCAGGCGCAGTGAGAGATTTTATTTTCGGGCTGTCTATCGTCTCAACGCAAATTGATTGGTAAGAACAAAGCACGTACAAAGGTATGAGCAGCCGGCTGATACCAATGAAAGTAGCGCGCGCGCGGCCGCGCCCGCCGGGGTAAAGTGCGCAGTAGCTGCCGGATTTGCACAGCATTGCCCCCTACCCCTCCGGGACACTCACGGGCCTTTGGCACCATGGAACAGGGGCGGTTTCTTTGCTCCAGGGTCTTTTAGACAAATGCTCCTGAGACGCTCATGGCATAGGCCCGATAGTAGAAATACTCAGCAAACTGGAAAATAATTTGAATTGAGGAAAAAAAAGATTATGTGTGTGTGTGTGTGTGTGTGTGTGTGTGTGTGTGTGTGTGTGTGTGTGTGTGTGTGTGTGTGTGTGTGTGTGTGTGTGTGTGTGTGTGTGTGTGTGTGTGTGTGTGTGTGTGTGTGTGTGTGTGTGTGTGTGTGTGTGTGTGTGTGTGTGTTTGTGTGTGTGTGTGTGTGTGTGTTGAGGTATCTAGAATCATTCGGGTCCAGAGTGACGGTAGGTTCGCTAAGGCACCCCACACACCCTCTTCTTAATGCGAAATCCTTTTTTAACAAGCGGGCTTGTTCATTGCGGCTTTTCCCAAGAATCCTTGCCTCGCGAAACAACGTGCCTCACATCCACCAGAAATAACGTGGTGTGCTAAGTTTGTTCGCTTCCATCTTTTTTATGTTCAAGGCATACACAGGGAAACGGTGAATTGCACACCTGCCGGTTTGGCCGGAAGGTGTGCGAATGGAGTCGCGAGCAGTATGAACTGGAACACTGCATTCACCTTTTGCGATGGCGGCTAAAGGCAGTTGGGAAGCGCAGAAGTGTTCATGACACCTAGGCTTAAGCGGAAGGGTAGCTCCGACAGTTCAATACGCCACATTCATATCAGTACGTGACAAGTAATTGTTGAAGAAGCATGAATTCAGTGTTCCAGCTCATATTGATCACGATAGTTATGTCTTAGTGGTATCGGCACGCGATCAAAGCGCGTTCCGCTTAACTCCTACATCCGGAATACATCCGCTCGGTATAATGCGTTATTCCTTTCACAGATACAGGCAGAAGCGTTCAAATATGGGTTGTATTTACGATAAGAACAACCAAGAATCGGCGACGTGTTACTCTTGTATCGTGTTCCCCCGGCACTAACGAGCGGGTGGCCGAACAGCCGGCTCGCTCAACGTACACAATTTTCCCACAGTGCACCAAACGCGCGCGGGTTGCTCTGGGATTGCTTGGAAAAGGTCTATTGCGCAACCTTAATCACATATATATATACCTTGCTTATATACATCGTATGTCTGGCGGTCGCTGACAAGCACGCGCACACAATTTGCCCGAAGCTGCGCATTCTACCTCTGTATCTGGAAAGGGGCCAATACACCGGACGACAGGTGCGCTGCGTGTTTCACTCTCTCCAACATCGTAAAAACTATTTTTGGCGGTGACAGTGATGCCGGCTCAATTGTCTTCGTGTATTAGAGTAAACTTGATTAGCCGCAGTACTGCGTCCCCTGTAATAGATATACATTTATTTCGTAAGCTTTTGTACACGACGGGAAAGATTGCTCAAAACAATCAAATGCCCTGCGTGAGCGGTGACACGCGCGTATCCGTTTTTATTTCTATGTTGAAATGACACAGGGACCTGTACTGCCGCGAATTTCAAAACACTAAATGAAGGAGTTCAACGCCCCGGTAACCTCAAAGTGGATTATGAGTAGGGCTCCGTGTTTTCGTAGTTTATTTTTCTTGAAATTCGGAGTGTGTTTTCCTGAGTTTATTTTTTTTGTAGGAAATTCGGCGTTTATCGGAGCTTATTTCTCGTAAATCTCCAATTCTCCGAAATACAGTGTTTAATTTTGTATTACAAGTTCTTGCAATGTCTTCTTATTAATTTTTATTTCCAGTGAAAATGCGTTGCATTTTCGCTGATAATTCTGTTTTTCCATCGTTTCACTTTTCTTCACTTCCTGTTCATTTATCCCGTTAATAAAGCCGTTGATGTGCAGTGCTGTAAACTCGCTAAAGTGTACTTTTGGGGGGAGCAGGAGCCGGTCAAGCTGCTTCTCAGCTTTTTCTAACAGCCTCCCTCATAATCTTGATCAAAAATAAAGGATCTGTTGTTATTATTATTACTCTGAATACACCGATATCTTACATGAAATGATATCTGAACACGAAAACATGTGAACACACGAAGTGTATATTAGATGTCTGGAACGTTTGAACGCGCAAACAGATATACATGCAAGCACATGTATTTGAGTACAAAACACCACCCACGTTTGTTCGTAAATAAAGCTTGTTGTAATAGACGCAAACATACATGCCGCGGATGGAGGTACGCTCCTTTTGATTGATGATTGTCAGCTTTGAAAATTTCTTTTGAACGTTGAAAATGCTTTTTTTTTGTTAATCAGAGCTTATCGGATAAATCCGAATTGTCAGAAATTTTACCGATGAGTGTTTATCGAGTTTTTTTTCGGATTTATCCGAAAACACGGAGCCCTAATCATGAGGTACGTAGCTGTTTCGATGGAGGCAAAGTCAATAATAAAAAAATCGCAGCATATTCACGAAGTGAATGATGGTGAGCGGGCGAAGCTCGGAGGGATCATTCGGGTAACCGTGAATCCCCCCGTACATTGCCCACTCGATCATGCAAAGACGTGACAACACGTGTCACGTCTTTGCATTATCCTGGGTGTTCGATCGTGAGCTGGGCACGAGCGTCGCCGACTTGTGTTCCGGGCGCTCCCAACCTCAGCGACAACGCCAGTTCGCGTTCCACGACAGAGGACGACGATGCCACCTACTCAGACGCCGAAGTCCACACCAGTGCTCGACGCAACGCCTCGCCTCCGCATGCATCGCCACAGAACGCTGCTGTGAGTTGTGAAAGCCACGCGTCCTTGGCTATGGGTTGTGCCGCCGTGAGTACCGGAGCCGCTGCATGCTCCGCGACGCGGTGCTCGACTCCGAGTACCGCGTCGGCCCGACGATCCCAATTATAACAGCGCCATCTATCATCTTTAATCGTCAACTATACGACAACCACTAACGCCATCTAGTGATATTATTTCCAAGGACATATACACACAACGCCATCTAGTGAGCAATTCTTAAAACTAGAGCTGGCTACATACATACATACATACTACTACTACTACTACAGAGGAGGGAACGACCCACACCCTAAGGAGCTTCGCCCCTAAAATAGTTGGCTTTGTTCAAACACGATTAAACCAAACTTTTTGACTGATAGCTCGCTTTTGCTTTCTTTGTGAAAACATTGGTGAAGCTTGCTGGGCTAGTTGTTGAATCATGATGGTAAGAACAGCGCGAAAGTAAAGCACGGAACGAGGAAGGAACACATGCAGCCACACATTAAGAAATGATCGAGCAAAAAGGGTGTCTTTTTTGTCCCACAACAATAATCGTCATCTATCTTTCGTTGCTTTCCTTGCATTATCGCCGCGCGTCCGGCACTTTCAGGTCACGAACGACATGCGCGTTATCAGCGTGACATAGCATTCTTGATAGGAACGTGGCCAGCGCCGAGTTTTCAAGAAAGGAAGCGCAAGCAAGCCGGATGACGATTATTGTTGTGGGACAAAAAGACACCCTTTTTACTCGATCATTTTTTAGAGTGCAGGGCTCGTGTCATCATGTGTGTTGCTTCCTCGTCCCGAGCTTAAAGGAGTATTCACACGGAGGAGAAATCCTCGAGGGAGAAGCGAGGATTGTGGATCACGTGACAAAGACGTCACGGATTAGCGAGTAGGCGCGACCTCTCCGCGCCTCCTCGGAGGAGACGGGGACCTTTTCCCCGACAGGTCAAACTATCCCTTCGCGGTGGGGGATATGGCGGTATTTCGAGCAGGTGTTTGACCACATTGTTGCACTTGCTCTGAGTGAGCGGCAGCGCGCTGGTGGTTTTGTTGTCTGCAGCCGGTGAAACAGGCGGTACAATATACAAGAGTAGTCTGGTAACACTGGTCTCCCCCTCCATTCACCTTGTCCGTGTGAGCGGAGGACATTTGGGGGGTTTTCTCCTCGCGAGTTCACGTCACTAGGCGTCATACGTAATCATGAAAACCACAATTAAACTTTGCAGCGGGATATCTCGGAGCGCAGACATGCTAGAAAAATTCTTCCAAATGGAACTGTGTATAAACGCGACTACCTTCAACTTTTCAATATAAACATGCTTGCTTGCTGCAGTCACTAAAAAGTTAATTACTGAATCTGAGTTAATTGGGCGCCTGAGAGCGATAATTATTGTCTCACTTTGTGTCCCCCCTCGATATATAAGTTATCTGCAAAGGTGGTTTTCATGTTCTTCCCAGTGCCGAATTTTAAGAAAACCATAAAGCTTAGCTTTGAACACCCGGTATATTGTAGTATATCTCTATGTGCTGTCCTGCTGCACCTGGCCGAAGTGCCCCACGAAGAGTGGGCCAAGTCAGGAGACAGACACTCTGCTTTTGCCCCCTTCGTGGGCATTTTGTTAAAATGCCTACGAAGAGGGCATTTTCGGTCACATGCCTATTTGTATGCACCGGTCACATGTCGGTCACATGCCTTTTGTATGCTCCGTTTTCCAATAATTGGTGCTCTGTCGACCGTGGGATTGTCGGTCATCAGCTGTTTCTTATATGGCAGTATGATATTTTATTGAGGTCACCTCAGTATACGAAATCACGTGGCCACAATTCATTGTTGCCTGGATATGAACGCATGATCGAACGTTCCGCCCCCGTGGACGAAACGTGAGTCATTAGGCACGATGCCAACTGCGTAGGCGCGCCCTCACGGCATGCCCGCATCCAATCAGAGCCGTTTCACTTCCGCCGGGGAGGATAAGGCCTCGTCATATAAAGAAACGAAGAAAGAAAGAAAGAAAGAAAGAAAGAAAGAAAGAAAGAAGGAAAGAAAGAAAGAAAGAAGGAAAGAAAGAAAGAAAGAAAGAAGGAAAGAAAGAAGGAAAGAAAGAAAGAAAGAAAGAAAGAAGGAAAGAAAGAAAGAAAGAAAGAAGGAAAGAAAGAAAGAAAGAAAGAAAGAAGGAAAGAAAGAAGGAAAGAAAGAAAGAAAGAAAGAAGGAAAGAAAGAAGGAAAGAAAGAAAGAAAGAAAGAAAGAAGAAAGAAGGAAAGAAAGAAAGAAAGAAAGAAAGAAAGAAGGAAAGAAGGAAAGAAAGAAAGAAGGAAAGAAAGAAAGAAAGAAAGAAAGAAGGAAAGAAAGAAAGAAAGAAAGAAAGAAAGAAAGAAAGAAAGAAAGAAAGAAAGAAAGAAAGAAAGAAAGAAAGAAAGAAAGAAAGAAAGAAAGAAGGAAAGAAAGAAAGAAAGAAAGAAGGAAAGAAAGAAAGAAAGAAAGAAAGAAAGAAGGAAAGAAAGAAAGAAAGAAAGAAAGAAGGAAAGAAAGAAAGAAACGTAGTAGGTAAGCTACACCCACCCCACGTTCTTCGCTTGGCCCCATTTTCACAATAGGGGGAATAATAATGAAATCACCTGGGATTTCACGCCCCAAAACCACGTTATAATTTTGAGAGACGCCGTGCTCCTGAAATTTCGGTTAACGTGCAGTCTCATCCTACAGTATACACGGGCCTCGGGCACTCCGCCTGCAGCCAAATGTGACCGCCGCGGCAGGGATCGAACCCGTGACCTTCAGGTTAACAGCCGAGCACCATAATCGCTGCTCCACCACGGCGTACCGATAGGCGAAGGGCTTCTGAAGTTTTTCAGTGTAAATGCCACTTGGTCGTTGTTTTCTTTTAATTTACATTTTATAGATGTTCCAAGAGAGAGAGAGAACAACTTTATTGATTCGATCCGGCATAACAGGGGAGGGGGTAGGGATGGAGACTCTTGCGTGCCCGCTGGCCCTTCGGAGGCGGGGGCCGTACTACAAGCCCGAAGGCGAGCACTGGCCGCCTCGCGCTCCAAGGGGAACGTGGCACGTGCTGGATCTTGTCTCTGTGGGTAATCATGCCTTCGTTGTGATGCTCCGTATCTTCGTCCTAGACCTTCGTCCATCCTTATCCGTTGCCCCGCGAGCGAGACGACGTTTCGGGTTTCTGCCGGTCTAGGAGCTCGAGGACGTGTTGGACGACGGCCCGTTGAGTCTCGAGGTCTGTGCTGGTAATCTTATTGCTGATCTTGTCTGGCATCTCGAGGTCTTGGGTGTTGGGTGCGGGAGGCGAGCATTCCCAGAGTATATGGCTCTGCGTGGCCCGTGCCTTTTTACACCGTTGGCACGTGTCCGTGTGATATATTTCCGGACAGACGTGTCTGGCCAATACCGGAGTCCAAATTGCTCTTGCTTGTAACTGTCGGAAGGTGGTCGCTTCCTTGCGTGTTAGGTCCCGATGAGGTGGTGGATACTTGTTACGGTTTGCCCTGTACCACTGCAGGACTTCTCCGTACTTGGTGATGGCAAATTCTTCGCTGTTCGCGTTCTCGGCCTTGGCCTCTGCCGGGTCTGCTTCGCGCATGTCGGGGAGCGATGACGGGAGCCCGCGTCTTGTTAGCGCGTGCGCCTCCCTGTCTGCTTCCTCGTTGCGGTTTGGACCAACCGACTCGTCCAGCTTGCCAGCGTGTGCCGGGAACCACTTGATGGTGACGTTGGTTGCCAGTCTTCCATTCTGTGCTGTTGAAGTTAGCGCTCTTGCCGTGGTGGGGTATACGCTGTTTTGCGAAATGTTGGTGACCGCCGTTTTTGAATCGCTTATTATCGTGCGACAGTCTGTTGTGTGCATTGCCAGTGCAATGGCGTATTCTTCCGCCTGCGCTGGCGTTCTGCACCGTATGCTTCCTGCGGAGACGAGTTCCCCGGTGCTTGCTCTGAGGATCGCCGCCGTATAGGCGTTCTTCACGTTGTGGTATTTGGCCACGTCCACGTAGTAGGCGTGTGGATCGTTGCGATCGCTCTTTGTTAGTGCCACCGCTCTTGCCGTTCTTCGTTCTTGGTCATTCTGCGGGTGCATGTGTCTTGGTACAGGTGGTATCTGGATCTTGCGCATCACGTCTTGGGGTAAGGCGGCCGTTTCCCTCGGTGAGGTATGTGGTATTTCCATGCCTATCCTGTTCAGGATGGCTCTCCCCGTTCTGGTTTGAGCTAGGCGATGGTACTGCGCTGTTCGTTGGGCCTCCATGATCTCTTCGAGCGTATTGTGTACGCCCAAAGCGAGCATGTGCTCCGTGCTTGTGTGATGGTATAGCCCTATGGCGCTCTTGTATGCTTTGCGGATGGCAGCGTCAATTGTCTTCTTTTCGTCCGCCCGCCAGTTGTGATAGGACGCCACGTATGCAACGTGGCTAATCGCAAAGGACTGTGTTAACCGCAGCAGGCTGTCTTCTTTCATGCCTTGTTGTCTTGTGGCAACCTTGTTGATGAGCCGGACGGCTCGTACTATCTTCGTTTGTAATTCATTCACTAGGGTCTTTTCGTTGCTGCCCTTGTTCCTGAGCCGGAGGCCCAGAACTTTAAGTGCTTTAACTTTGGGGATTTCTCCTCCATCGCCCGTCCTGATTGTGATGTTTACGGGTTGCTCCTTGAAGCGCTTGCCTCGTGGGGTGATTAACATCAATTCCGATTTTGCCGGTGAGCATTTCAGTCCCGTGTGTTGTAGGTAATCTTCGACTGCTGACACCGCTTCTTGCAACGCTGCCTCGAGTTGTCCGTCGCTGCCTTGCGTTATCCAGATCGTAATATCATCCGCATATATGGTGTATTTGACGTTCTGTATGGTGTTGAGCTTGTTGGCAACCCCGATCATTACAAGGTTGAATAGCAGCGGGGATATCACTGATCCTTGTGGCGTGCCTGTGCTCCCGAGTTGTTTGGGTGGGAGCTGCAGGTCCCCCTGCTATCACTTGTACTGTGCGATCCGTCAGAAAGTCTTTGATGTAGTTGAAGGATCTTGTTCCCATGTTAAGGTGGGACACTTGTTTGAGGATGGCCGAGTGGTGCACGTTATCAAACGCGCCCTGCAGGTCCAGCCCCAGCACTGCCGTGTTGTCCTTGGTCTTGTTGTCCATTACTTCGTGCTTGAGCAGAAGCATTGCGTCCTGTGTACAGAGTTTGGCCCGGAAACCGAGCATGGTGTCCGGGTATATGTTATTTTCTTCCAAGTATTGCTGCCACCGATTCAGCAAGACATGTTCTAGTAGCTTCCCGACGCATGACGTGAGGGATATTGGCCTCAAGTTTTCGATACCCGGTGGCTTGTTTGGCTTTGGGATTAGGACCGCTTTGGCGGTCTTCCACTGCTGCGGTAGTTTTCCGTCTCTCCAGCACCGGTTGAAATATTTAGTGAGGGCGGATATTGCCGTATCACTTAGATTTCGTAGTGCTTTATTAGTGATCTGGTCTATCCCGGGCGCCGACTTGCAGTTGATCGATTGGAGCACTGCACGCACTTCCCATTCTTCGATATCCTTGTCCAGGGGTGCGTTGTCCGCGCCGGTGTATATCGGCAACGGATCCGTCGGTGTCTCCGGGAGGTATTTGGTGTTGAGGCGTTTCTTTAACTCTTCTTCTCCCATTTCCGTGACTGCCTTGTGTAGGGTTCTGTTGAGGATGTATTGTTGCGTTCCCTTGGTGTGTTGTTCGTCCAACAGGTGCCGTAGTAATTTCCAGGTCTTGCCCTTGTGCAGCTGGCCGTCTGCTTCTTGGCACACGGCGTGCCACTGCTGCCGGCAGACCGCCTTGCTGTGTTTTTCGATTTCCACGTTGAGTTGTGCGATTCTTTTCCTCAGTTTCCTGTTATGGCGTTGTTGTTTCCAGCGCTTTTTGAGTGAGTTTCGGGCCTCCATTAGGTGGGCTAGGCGGCTATCGATTTGCACGCCTTCTGCCTCGGTATTAACCGTCTGCGTTGCGCTCTGGATCGTGCCGTTGAGCAGGTTTGCCCACGCCTCGATGTCTTCTATGGTTTCCGGGCCGTTGGCTTCTAATTTCTGTCTGTAGTCATGCCAGTCCACGATGTGTTGTTGTCTCCTTTCTTTGATGTTGCCTCGAAAGGGGATCACTATCTCGAGGATCTTGTGATCACTTCCCAGTGTTTCTTCGGTATTCCTCCATTTCGCCCTGAGTGGTCTTGTAGTTTCGCCCAGAAATGTCAGGTCCGGGTTTGTGTCCCGTTGCGTTGACGTTAGTGCGTTCCGTGTTGTAGTCTCCAAATCATTAATTAGTTGGTAGCCCATTTCTGTCATGTCGTCCAGCAGGTGTTTTCCTTTTTCGTTGATTTCGGGGTAACCCCAGAGCTTGTGTTGCGCGTTGAAGTCTCCCGCGATGATGTTGATGTTATCCCCCCGCGATCTGCTTCGTCTTCTGGATGAGTGCCTTGAACTTTTGCTTGCGTTGTCTTGGGTTACTGTATAGATTAACTATCATGATGCTCGTGCGCTTCTTGCGTTTACCGACCACGATCTCAGTTGCCACGTGTTCGATAGCACTCCGTGGCATGAGATCGTGTTCTACTACGATAAGTCCTTTCTTTACTAGGGTGCAGACTCCCCTTCCCTTCTTTGTTCCCGTTTCCTGGGCGCTAGGGGGGGGGTTTCGCAAATGATCTGTACCCTGGTAGTGTTGGTGTTTCGCTGCAGAGTGTCTCTTGTACGATGATGACGTCCGGTGCGTCTTCGGCTTGTAGTATGTATTGTTGGAGCTGTGCCTTCTTCTTTTGAAAGCCATCAGCGTTCCACTGCCATATTGTGAGTGTCCCGCTTTGTTGTTTCCGTGCGTGGTGGTTGCCTTGATTTTTCTTTGGCGCGTTATCCATTATGGGTTGTTAGGTTCAGTGCTGGTTGTGGGATAATTCCTGCTGCAACGAGTGCTTGGATGATCATGTCGATCTTCCGGTCGAGTGCGTCAACCTTTCGCTCAAATGTGTCTACCTTTTGCTCAAGTGCTCCAACTCTTTGTTCGAGTGCTCCGACCCCCTGGTCCATGCGGTCTATTTTCGCCTCCCGTTGGTTTTGCCTTTCCTCGAGTCTGTCCAGTCTCATGTTGATTCGCCTTTCTCGGGCTCCCTCGAGTGCCCTTCTCTTTGGTGCCGGTCCGCAAGACCTGTCTGCCTCTCCCGTTTCGGGTTCGGTGTTATTTTCCGCGCATGGTTGCTCTTCCATTTCGATGTTGTCCTTTTCTTTCTCGGGTACCGGTGGGTTCGGTGCCAGGGGTTGCGGGGCTGCTTCCTGTACCTTTGGCTGCTGGGATGAGTGCTCCCTTTGTTTCGGTGCTTGACTGTTCTGCGCATTGATGAACGAGTTAAGCCTGGCGTTCAGTTCGGCCAAGCTCCTCTTCAGCTGCTCGTTCTCTTGCCGCAGCGCTCTGTTGATTTGGTCTTGTGCAGAGTTAGTGTGAGCCATTTCTTGGTGTCTTGTGGCTTGGGCCTGGTTGAGCTGCCGCGCTGGTGGTTGCCTTCCCTGGTTGAAGTTCATCTTCTCTTGTGTGGTAGTTCCCCGGCTCGCAGAGCGGCCTCGGCTTTTATCTCTTTTCTTCGAAAGGTTCCGCCCTCTCTGAATTCCAGGCCTTTCGCCTTGCTTTTCTTGTTGTTGTTTCCATTGTCCTCGCGAAGGTGGGGGGCAAGTCCGGGAAGTCCGCTTGTGATAGTGTTGGTCTTTCATTGTTCTTTTTCTCCCATCTGCGCTGGGTGACGACAAAGGGCACCTTATATTTGCGTGTGCAGCCCTCCGTTCCCGTGGCATGCGCTCCGCCGCATAGCTTGCAAGACCACCACTGTAATGCATGCACTTGTGATCCTCAGCTTAGGATTACCGGAAGAAGTGGTAATACAGACGCATGCTCGGTACTTGAATCTTCCTTCCTCCTCACCCTCACCCTCGCTTCTCTTTCTTAACTCTGCTATGCTAGGCTTTCACTCTTACTTGCGTTTGACTAATGCCACGATTTCCCTCTCGCTGTGCGCTTGCCTCCTCTCCCGGCTTGGCTATGCTGCGAACGACGTCGCTGTGGACGTCGTTCGCAGCATAGGGTGACCTCGCAAACACAAGCAGGACACGTGTTGTTAAAGAGCAAGACAGCCTATGATTAAAGGACCGGCACGTGCCATGCATCGGACAGGAGACGGATAGGTCAGGGGAAGTTCAAAAGAAATTGAAGCGAATGCCTCGCTTAATGAAATCTTGAAACAACCGTTCTGTCATTCAATCTCTTTTATTCGAAAAGTTCGCCCTGTTTCCCAATATCATCGTAATTCCGTTATAGGCAATTTGAGCACAGCGTCCGTTGTTATTCTGCGGTCGCTTTGTCGGCTACGTCCTGACAGAACAGCTACATGCTCACGCATATGCGTCACAGTGTTACGCAGTACCTCGAACGTAGTATAAAAGCCGCTATGAGCACTCCTATACCCTCACTGAGGACCAACATCCCAGGAGTCATCACATTGATATTTGAGGGACTGATCGGTAAGTTAGCGGGCGCTGAATGGGTTATATCATAGAGAAAACGTTCGACTTCGTTCTCCAGCCTAATCGACTTCAAACTAAGTATTCTTTACTGGAATCCGGCAAGTGTTTCTTTTCATCATACGTTGGTCATACGAATCTTTCATCAGTAATATTTGTACGAATACTTTAGGAACGACTACTCATTACCGGGCTAGCTATTATGTCATAATTCAATGTTCCCACCGAACAGAGATGAGTTGTTACGAGAGTTAAAAAAAATGGAACGGAAGACAAAATAACACGTACTTGGGTTTCCACTTTACATTTACTTCTATTTCGAACCAGATTCTTCTACAAGACTCACTTTCGTGACAGTCCCATTAAAAACCAGCTGCCACGAAAGTTCTGAACATGCAAAAGTCCCATTATAAGATCGTGCACTTATAAAGGAGGCAGTCGACCTAGATATTTTGACATTTAATACATGAGCAGATCCATCAAGTCACAGTCGCGCAAAAACCCGGATTTATAGACCTGTTCGAAGCAGAGAAGAAAACACCTTTCTGGACTGAGGAGGCCTCGGAGTACAAAGGCTGAAGTGACCTCCCTTGAGAGACATTTATCGCGCACTCCACACCGACGGGACGGTTTCTGACCTTTCTGTCTTTCCCTAAAGAATCACTCACCAACGTCTCTGCCTCTGTAGTGCTATTTTTTGGAGCGTCGTGCCTATTTATCACAACCCAAAGCACATTATATGGCAGGGCTCAGGAAGCATTCTGAGCATTCATACCTACACTTAAAAAATAGAAAAAGAAAAAATTAAGGCAGCTTCGCTGTAGTAGTGGTGCCAAGCCTGAAGGAAGTGCGGTGCTGGGTAGCCTTCTTTGTTTCTCTTCGGTTTTCTCTTTCTTTCCTCCTCTATTCCTCTCTTTTTTGTATATTCTAGTTTTTTGGTCGTTTTTTCTCTTTATTTCTATTTATTTCTGTTTTTCTTCCTATTTTTTTCATTTCTTTCTCTCTCTTTCTTTCAATTTCCAGCTTGCTTCCTCTTTTTTTTTTCAATTTGTATACAGGGTTTTATTTAAAGGGGCCCTGCAACACTTTTTGAGCATGCTCAGAAAACGCTGCCTATCGGTAGTCCAGGCTCTCGAGAACACGCGAGCCAAATATTATAGCGCAGCACGCGGCGTGGAATTCATAATAAATTCTCAAAGTCAGCCAGAACTTGCTTTCTCTTCTCTCAAAAATCACTCGTCAGTGTCGTCACCGACGGGAGTATCACTCGCATCAGCCATTGGCTGATTTGAGCATGGCGCGCTCGGTAGTTACAGAGGCCGCCGCGGGAGGCCGCGACTTGTCCACGCGTGCGCGCGCGATCGCAATGAAAATTGGCGTATTCGAAGAAAAAAAAAAGAGAAAAAGCGCTCAAGATCACGAGGCGCGCGTGACGTATTTTCTTTCCCCGTGCCATCCCTCCCTGCTTAGCTTCCAGCGCTTTCAACGGGACGAGAAAAGAGAGAATGCAATTGCAGCGTGCGAGAAATATTTGTAACTCCACTCGTACTGGACGGATTTCAAAAAATTTTTGCGGCAGTGAATTCGTGAGGCAATAAGCTCATTTAGTGAATCCATTCCATGGGTACTTGAAAAAGTGTTGCAGGGCCCCTTTAAAGTGCTCCGCACTTAATATCATCGTCAAGGCGCTCTAAGAACAAGGGGAAGAAGTCTTCTCTTTGGCGCGAGCGCGCGCTCAATATGCTACAGATGGCTCTGCTGTATGTGGTTTTGCCTGCGTTAAAGAACAACAGGAAGAAGACTTCTCTTTGGCGTGAGCACGCGCTACAGGTGGCTATGCCACTCTAGCTATTCTATATGTATTTTTGTTTGCGTTACGCCAAGCGACGACGACAGCATACGACAGCCTGCCCCACTAAAGTGCTGCGCACTGAAAAAGAACTCACCGCGCGTGAAACATGCAACAGAACTGGTGGCTCGCTGGCATGGTATAAAAAAAATGAGGTGGCGCTCATTTTCACTGTTGTCCATGGTTAAAAGAAAGCTGAAGGCTTAGGTTTCGTTATATAATTCTATGTATCTTTTTGTTGTTGCAGATTTATAAAAGCAATGGCCCGAGGACTGCTACCTTTGTTTCTGTTTTGCTGCGGTAAGTTACTGTTGTGTTGGGACGCGTGTACGCGCGGGAGAAGAAGACACGACCGCGCGGCGTCAATCCCAAACATCAACTGTTTATTCAGGTTCTCTGGAGGTTCCGGAGAGCAGCGGAGGGTGGCGCTGCCTGGCGGCTTGGCTTGGCTTGGCTGCCGCCACAGCACTCCCCCCCTAGTGAGTTGCCGAACGGAGTTAAAGGTCCAGGCGAGTGGGTGCTCTTGATAGCCGCCCACTGTGCGTCAGCCGGGAGGGCACCTCGTGGACTTGGGCTGGCATTGAAGCTGGGGGTCCTGGCGATGATTCCCTTAGTGGAGGCAACACGGCGTCGTCACGGTCCATGTGTGCTGGCTTGATGCGGTCCAACGACACGACCTCCTCACGGCCGTTTCTCTTGATTGTGAATTGCTTGTTGCCACGGCGGAGGACTTGAAACGGCCCATCATAGGGTGGCTGAAGAGGTCGCCGAACCGCGTCGTGTCGTACAAACACATATGGGCACGATGTGAGCTGTGGGTCGACGTGCACCGCACGCGACCCTGGGGGCCGTGGAGGTACCGCGCGCAGTTTGCTCATGACGTTGCGTAGGCGAAGTGCATAGTCGCTGCAAGCTATGGATGCCTCCTCTGAGCCGCGCGCAAAGAGCTCTCCCGGCAGCCTGAGTGTCGTGCCGTAGACCAGCTCAGCGGCGCTGCAGCCAATGTCCTCTTTCAAGGTGGACCTTATACCCAAAAGAACGAGTGGGAGGGCCTCCACCCAGTTGTGTTCCTCGGTTGCCGTGAGCGCAGCCTTCAGCTGGCGGTGAAAGCGCTCCACCATGCCGTTGCTCATGGGGTGGTACGCTGTCGTGCGTATGCGTGAGGTGCCCATGAGCTGACTGATGGCAGTGAAAAGGGCTGATTCGAATTGTCGGCCGCGGTCTGTTGTTATCGTGGAGGGCACACCGAAACGGGCTACCCAGTGGTACAGGAAAGCACTCGCAACCGTCTCGGCAGTGATGTCCGCGATAGGGATGGCCTCCGCCCAGCGGGTGAACCTGTCGACACAGGTCAGCAGGTAGGCCTTTCCGTGGCAGGGTGGCAGTGGGCCGACGATGTCCAGGTGGACATGATCAAAGCGAGAATCCGGAGTGGGAAGTGTTCCCAGTGCTGTCGAGGTATGGCGTTGTATCTTAGAGCGCTGGCAAGCTACACATTCGCGTGCCCAGCGTCGGACGTCCCGATTTACGCCCGGCCAGACAAATCTTGCCGTCACCAGTCTTTGGGTGGCTCTAATCCCCGGACGAGACAGTCTGTGCAAGGACTCGAACACATGGCGACGGAGGCTCGCGGGCACGAACGGGCGAGTTCTACTGACGCTTGTGTCACAGCAAACCTTGTCCTCGGATCCGGGAACTGGGATCCACTCAAGATTCAGGGCAGTGGTCGCGGTCAACAGGTGTTTCAGTTCGTCATCTTCACGTTGAGCGGCTGCCAAAGCGGGAAGATCAACCTGTAGTGTGGGCATGATGGCGTTCACAGGATTCCGTGAGAGGGCGTCCGCTACCTCGTTGTCGCCGCCTTTGACGTGGCGGATATCAGTCGTGAACTCTGATATATAGGACATTTGGCGCCGTTCACGTGCTGTGTGCGTTCCACCGTCGGAGCTTAGCGAGCGCAATGCATAAGTAAGCGGCTTGTGGTCGGTGAGGACGAAAAACTCTACACCTTCCAGGAAATGGCGAAAATGTCGCATGGCAGCGTACACGGCCAGCAGTTCTCTCCCGAAGGTGCTGTAGCGGCGCTCGGTAGGTGTTAGCTTCCTCGAAAAGAAGGAAATCGGGCGCCAGATTCCCCCCAACGAGCTGCTGTAATACAGCCCCAACGGCTGTATCGGAGGCATCCACCATTACGCTCTGCGGGACACCGGACCTGGGGTATTCAAGCAGTGCGGCGTTTGCCAAAGCGTCCTTGACCTCGCAGAAGGCTTCTTTGCTTCTTGAGACCAGGAGAGGGTGTCCGAGCCATTTCGTGAAGTGGCCAGCAGGTCGTGAAGAGGTTGAAGGATATGGGCGCAGCGGGGAATGAAACGGCGGTAGAAGTTTACCAAACCCAGAAATTCCCGAAGCTGGCGCTTGGCGGTCGGCTGCGGAAATCCTTGCACGGCTTCAACCTTGTTGGGTTGAGGAAGAACTCCTGAGGCGGAGATGACGTGTCCAAGAAACGAGAGTTGTCGCACACCAAGCTCGCATTTGGCCATGTTCACGACCACGCCATGTTCCACTAAGCGCTGGAAGACGATGCGCAGATGATTCACGTGCTCTTCCGGAGTGCTGCTGGCGACTAGCAAGTCGTCAAGATAGGCGTGGCAGAAGCTGAGGCCGCGTATAGCACCGTCCATGAACCGCTGGAATGTCTGACCCGCGTTTCGGAGTCCGAATGGCATTCGGAGGAATTCGAAAAGTCCGAAAGGCGTTGCGATGGCGGTCTTCGGGACGTCCTCCGGGGCAACGGGAATCTGATGGTATGCCCGCACCAGGTCGATCTTCGAGAAGATAGTGGCACCGTGAAGCCTCGTCGTGACATCGTGTATGTGCGGTACCGGGTATCTGTCTGGAGTCGTTACCTGGTTCAGCGCCCTGTAGTCCCCGCATGGTCGCCAGTCTCCCGGCGTTGACTTTGGCACCATATGAAGTGGAGATGCCCAGGCGCTCGACGAGGGTCTGATGATCCCTAGCTCCATCATGTGTTCAAATTCCTGTCGTGCGACCTTCAACTTCTCTGGAGGCAAACGGCGAGGCCGCGCGTGCACGGGTGGGCCGCTGGTGGCGATGTAATGGCGTACCTCGTGCTTCACCGCGGCGCTGGCTGGCGGCTGCCTCGTCAACTCGGGAAAATCCTGCAGAATGCGAGTAAAACGTTCTGCACCGGACGGCCCGAGCAGAGTGGGGCTCAGCGGAGGGTGGTGCGAGGGATTGCCTTGCACAGTTGCCTGCGACACGGGATCGTGAAGGCGGCGGTTGCGCACGTCGACGAGAAGGCCGAAATGCCGAAGAAAGTCCGCACCCAAGATGGCGAACTTCACTGCTGCCACGATGAAAATCCACCGGAACGTTCTGTTCAAGCCTAAATCGAGTGGCAGCGAGCGATGTCCGTAGGTGGCGATGGTTGTGTTGTTGACCGCCTGAAGCGGGGACGCACTGGGGACACGGCGATCGGTGGACCCAACCGGTAGGACGCTCACCTCAGCGCCGGTGTCCACGAGGAATCGAAGGCCACTGTCGCGGTCGGTGAGGAAAACACTGATGGACGACGTTCGGGGGCCTCTGCGACACTGGTCGTCCTCAGTGCCGGCCGCTCCCGTTTCCCGCATAGTCGCACGGAGGAATGCATTTGCGAGCAGCATTGCCATGCTTCCTGTGATACCAGCAGATTCTCTGTTGCACTGCTGGGCGCTGGCGCTCCTCGGGAGTGCTGCGGGCCTGCATCGCTGCGACGGTATCGGCGAGGCGGGATATCTGCTCCCGGATGTCATGCAGCGTGGTCGTGGGCGCGCCGCCGGCGATGTCTGGCTGTAGCGCCGCGACGGACGGCGGAGCGACCGCCAGCACCGAGTCCGCGAGCTCGGCGAGTTGAGACAGGCGTTTGTCGGCAGCCGAGGCGAGGACCATGCGCACGTTGACCGGAAGTCGCTGTAGGAACAGCTCGCGAAGCAGTCTGCTGTCGGCATCGGTGGTGGCTGCGCCGGCCGTGTGCAACAGCTGCCTCATGTGGCGCAACAATTGGCTGGGCGTCCGGTCCCCGAGCTCGGTGTCGTGCAGTAGCTGCTGCAGTCGCTGAGGCTCTGACGGCGTGAGGCGGCTGATGAGCAGCTGTCTGAGCGCTGTGTACGCGTTCTCTGCAGGTGGAGCGACCAGCAGATCGCGTATCTCGCTCGCTATTGCCGGTGGGAGGCTGGCGACCACGTGGTGGTACTTTGTTAGCTCAGCGGCAATACGACGAGCGGTGAATTGGGACTCCACCTGCAGGAACCACAGCTGCGGGTCCGCTGTCCAAAACGGCGGGAGCCTGATGTCGACGGCGGAGATGGCCGGTGCGTCAGGGGGGAGTCTCCATGGCGTCGATCACTTGAAAAAGGCGGTAAGCCTCGTCCGGGTCACCACTGTTGGGACGCGTGTACGCGCGGGAGAAGAAGACACGACCGCGCGGCGTGAATCCCAAACATCAACTGTTTATTCAGGTTCTCTGGAGGTTCCGGAGAGCAGCGGAGGGTGGCGCTGCCTGGCGGCTTGGCTTGGCTTGGCTGCCGCCACAGTTGCATTGCTTAATCATACGGATTGTAAACTGACCTAGAAATT
>JALIZH010019497.1:0-13911 GCA_030522465.1 Rhipicephalus appendiculatus | reverse complement strand
ATTTATGTAACATAGCAGGACTATTTTTTTAGGTGTGAGGCAGCATGGCGAAGCTCAATCCGGTGGTGGTGGTGGTGGTGTGCCGCGTGGCTTCCCTTACTGCGCAAGCGCAAACCCTTTCAAAAACAATTAATAAAAACCTCCTTTCCCCCTATCTCTCCTCTAGGCATCCCTCCCTGCGGCAACCACACCCTCACTGCGCATGCGCCTCCCCTCCTCTCTCCCCTCCTACGCTCCCACTCTCTCCTCTAGGCATCCCTGCCCGCGGCGTCCATACTCCCACTGCGCATGCGCGTCCCCCCCCTCTCTCTCCTCTCCTACGCTCCCCCCTCTCTCCTCTAGGCATCCCTGCCCGCGGCGTCCATACTCCCCACTGCGCATGCGCGTCTCCTCCTCTCTCTCCTCTCCTACGCTCCCCCCTCTCGCCTCGCCAGGCCGACGCAGGCAGCGTCTGCTAGCGAATTTCTTGGTTGAAAAAACCGACTGCTCGCGCTGCACAACCATTCACTGGCCACTCCGTATATATGGCAATGGATTTTGACCTGCAAGGTGGTGCCGGTGGGAGATTTCTCCTGTGCGTTGTTGAACAATAAAAATTCGCAGCGTGAGCGTTAACTAAAAGCGGACTGCGGGTCTCTGTGTCCAGTCGGAGTCTTCTGTCTCTCATTGCCCACTAGCAGCGATTGGCATGTTCCAGTAGGAAACACCGCTCCATCACTGCGTGCTTTGCGCCTCACAAGTTTTCTCTCCTGCGCAACGCTGCGATGAGGTGAGATGGGCGACTGCGGAAAGGATGTGCTTCACTGCAGTACAGTGGTGACACGCGGGCAGCATGTCACCTGCTCCTTGTGGCATCAGCGCGTCATGATGCGACAGTTGATTTATTCTTTGTGGTAAAATACGGAATTTAATAATGGCCTGTGTGACTGAATTTGTGATATCATCTGGCTGAAAAACATGATCGTTGAAATTTTCTGAGTTTTCGAAGTAGGCGTTGCACGAAAGGACTCCGCCAGCAGTGAAAGTGCGCAAATTGCCGGAGCAATTGCCAATCAGAGGTTCGCATACATAGCGAATTCCGTCAGACCGTACTTCGATCATTTTTTTTCTTTTCCCTGAAAGAATGGTTAAACCATGACAAGTGGACGTTGCGAGAAGCATGTGACATGCTGCCCGCACTTCACCGCTGCGTTGCAATAAAGCGTGTCTTTTCCACAGGGGCACAGTTCACCCGACCTCAAAACAGCGTTTAGATGTGAAGCATCTTATGGCGGAGCTTAATCCGATGTGCGGCGTGACATCCCTTACTGCGCATGCGCAAACCCTTTAAAAATAAATAGAAAACCTCCTTTCCCCCCTCTCTCTCCACTAGGCATCCCTCCCCGCGGCAACCACACCCTCACTGCGCATGCGCTTCCCCTCCTCTCTCCCCTCCTACGCTCTCCCCTCTAGACATCCCTGCCCGCGGCGTCCACACTCCCACTGCGCATGCGCGTCCCCCCCTCTCTCTCCTCCTACGCTTCCCCCTCTCTCTAAGCATCTCTGCCCGCGGCGTCCACACTCCCACTGCGCATGCGCGTCCCCTCCTCTCTCTCCTCTCCTACGCTGCCCCCTCTCTCGCCTCGCGACGCCGACGCAGGCAGCGTCTGCTAGCGAGTTTCTTGGTTGAAAAAACCGACTGCTCGCGCTGCACAACCGTTCACTGCCCACTCCGTATATGTGGCAATGGATTTCGACCTGCAAGGTGGTGCCGGTGGGAGATTTCTCCTGTGCGTTGTTGAACAATAAGAATTCGCAGCGCGCGCGTTAACTAAAAGCGGACTGCGGGTCTCTGTGTCCAGTCGGAGTCTTCTGTCTCTCATTGCCCGTTAGCAGCGATTGACATGTTCCAGTAGGAAACACCGCTCCATCACTGCGTGCTTTGCGCCTCCCCAGTTTTCTCTCCTGCGCAACGCTGCGAGGAGCGCCAGCGTCACCGCCGCCGCCAGTGTAAGCGTTAGCGCCCGCTGCTTCGCATCTACACATGGTTCCCTATAGCGGGAGATGGTGTAATTTTTTTTTCTCTTGCACTGTCGGCAGCAGCGAGGCCCGCCGTTTCCCCGAGTTCACGGCAAAATTGGGACCGAATATTGCTGGAAACTATAACCCTTAGAGCCACAAACTGGTTCTTAAACTTCACACGGTTAGCGTAAACTCCCCTCCCCCCCCCCTTTTTGGCGATGGTCGTGTTGTTGACTGCTTGGAGAGGCGATGTGTTCGGGCGCTTGCGGTCAGCGGGCGATGCTGGGAGTACACTCACTTCGGCACCTGTGTCGACGAGGAACCGAAAGCCGCTGTTTAGATCCGTTAGGAAGAAGACTGATAAGCGACGTTCTTCCATGGCAGCAACGCTGGTCGCCCTCAGCGCCTGCCCATGGTGTTTCGCGAGAGCTGGCAGGGTGGTACGCATTTGCGCGCAGCGTTGCAGAACTTGCGGTGGTACCAACATAGCTTTTGACGTTTCATGGGCGACTGCGAATAACTTGGACCGGTTGACCGTGAGGCTGTGTGGAGGGCGGCCACGGAGTCCACGAGACGCGAGATTTCGCTCATCTCGTGAAGCTGCTCATGTAGAGGCGGTTCACTCGCGACGCCCGCAACAGATGTGGGAGCTACCGCCATGAGCTTATCGGCTAACTCGGCCAGGTTGGGTAGATCGTTCTCGTTTGAGGCACTGAGGACCATTCGGACGTTTGGGGGAATTTTCTGTAGAAATATTTCTCGGAGCAGCAGGCTGTCAAGACCATCCGCTTTGTTGCCCAATAATTGCTGCATATGACGCAGCAGCTGACTTGGTGTTCTGTCACCAAGGTTTTCTTCATGGGGAAGCTGTTGCAGCCGTTGGTTTTCGGGGGGCGTGACCCTGCGAAGGAGTGTTGCCTTCAACGCCTCGTAGACGTTGTCTTCTGGTGGGGAAAGCAGCAGATCTGGAATTTCGGTAGCGGTTGATGTCGGCACACTGCTCACCACGTAATGGTATTTCGTGGAATCTGCCGTGATGCGACGTGCAGCAAATAGTGACTCTACCTGAATGAACCCCAGTGCAGGACCCGCAGTCCAAAAGGGAGGCAGTTTGACGTCGACGCTGGAGAGTGTCGGTGTGTCGGCGCCTTGAGGGGTGTTCATAGCTTTTGCTGCTCGTCCGGGTCACCAATGTTGTGCGGGCGCGAGCGCGGCTGGAAATCAGCACAGAGAAGCGAGTAGTGCGTCCCAGCAGGACAAACAACAACTAACTTTAGTTCAGCGACTGATGCAGCCACTACGGCTCGGTCGCGCACCCTCACACAACTTCCCTTTCCCGCACGCAACGTGATAACATTTCACCGTAAATATGCGAAAGGGTGTCTGTCTGCTGCTGCGCGACGATGAGGCCGCCACAGTATCATTGAAAAATGAATGTTACAATACACCATTGCTATAAAATGAGTGTAGCAGAATGGTCGGGAAGTATGATTGTTCTTCTAACGATGTTTAGAAACAGTTATAAAGTTGTGTAACCGTGGCTAGTTCTTTCTTTAAAATTTTTTAACATGTGTACATTACTGCTCCTTGTACGATTTCAATGGCACGAGTTACGGCACCTTGTCAGGCATTAAACTGCCTTTTTGCCAACCCTTCCCCTAACATGTGTAGACTGTACTGTGAAGCCGATTGATTAAATACATCGATATGATGAAAGAAAATGATGAACGGATTGCCAAGGCACTACGGTAAAAAAAATAGACATGTTAGCTTAGAGCATTCAGAGGTGAAAGGCGTGTACAAAGACGTGTCGTCTATGCGGCTTTCTCCTAACATATTTCCCTAACATCGGGTAAACTACCTCGATCACATCTTCCGTTCGTCTTCGTCACAATGACGCTTCTCAGCATTTTAAGGCCTCTGCAAGCTACACTTGCCAATTCTAAATTGATGCTTCCTATTATGAAACAAAGTCTTCAGATGTTTCCAGGCCTCGAATGTGCTTTGATACAAACTTGTCATTTGACGACGCTTACTTTGATGCACAATTAATTTTTTTTTCTGAGTAGACTTACTTATATTCTCGCAATCTTGAAGCGCGGATTTCTCCATCGGATCGAAAGGCCGATGGAGAAATCGAAAGGCCGACCTCAATTGTTGCTTCATCGCTGTCTATCCACTGATCCACCGCATGATCACAAAAAAAAAAAAAAAAGGCGACACGCCGTGACTGACACAAACACGAAAAAGCTCGCAAAAACGAAAACAGCAAATGACACCAATTGTGCACAGTTGCCAAACGAATTTAAATTGCTGCTAAAAACATAAAAAAGAGAAAGAAAAGTACGAGTATGTGCATTATAAGCCGCCAGACAATAAAAAAGAAAGCGTTCCTATGTTCTGGTATCACTATATGTGGTGTACACGCGCAGTTCTCTTTTAAAAATTTCCTGTCTTGCTGCTTGCAGACACAGCGCAATTTTTTCTGCATCGTTCTACCTAAGAATCACCTAAATCAGTCGTCGGGTACCGTGTGCCATCGGCGCAACTGCTTTTTCAAATGGTCCCTTGAAGCAACAATAGGCGTCAACTTCAAAGTACTTTACTTTTACCCGTGTGTCACGTGTACAAGCTTCAGTGTATGTGGAGAATGTGAACTCGACGCAGCTGAAGACACAGTAAAAAGATTAGCCTTGAAAACACTTGTAAAAAAATAGAAGTACTGCATTTTAAAGCAGATGAAGGTGTTGTGGCTCACGTACACCTAAAGGCAATAAGTCGATTCAGCGACGCCAGAAGAGGCCGAGGCCTTGCTCGAAAATGTCACCGACCTGAAGCTGTCGCCCGGTCTAGGAATACAACCTGTAGCTGCAAAATGCGGGTCACTCAATGGGGCCTGTTTCTAAAAAGTGCCATCTTTTTGCCGACTAAATTCAGGCAGCTCATACATTTGCCGCGAGTGCCAACGTAAGCTGGTGCTGAATCAGGTTTACGGAAGAAGGCGCCGGGAATTCACCAGGAAGGACAACACTGCGATTTGACGGACAGTAAGGCGAGTGCGTGCTGGCTTGGAGTAATGATTTGTAATGATGAACGATTAATGTTGAATGACTAATGGGTAATGATTAATGATTAAGAGTAATGATTAGCCTCAGCTAAATGAAAACCAAGAATGAGCTAGTAACCCATGATGCACTAGCCGGCAGGATCAAAGGTCTGCAACACAAGTAGCAAGCTGGTTTTGGAGCATGCTTTGATGCAGCTCGCCGAAAATAAAGAGAAGGAATGAGATACCATAGAGCGTAGTTGCCTGAGTGCGCACTCATGCGCATGAGGAGTTCCAAATTGTATGAGCCTTGAGGATAAAATAAATACCAACACTTCCTTGGAGGAATTGTGTAAAAGATGTCATACAACACTTCAAGAGTAGCTTTGCTTTCAATTTTGCAGTTTTCAGAGCAACGAAAGAAAAAATTAGGCAAATCCCAAGTACCATGGGAATCGATGTTATGCGAAGCATCCAGAGGTATGGTGACTGGGTTGTAATTTTTTTATTGAGCGAAACGATATGAAATGACGCTAAAGATATGTACAAATATTGCACGCACAGACATGTTGAAGAGTCACATATGTTTCATGTAACCAGTAGTTTACAGTTGTGTAACGATGCCAACAGAAACATGAGTGTTGCCAACACCAGAAGCCGTAAGCTGATATGTTGAGCTTGTGCTTGCAAGGATGGTAGCCCTGGATAGTGCTACGTAAACCAACTACAGTGGATACCGCTTAATTATACAACTGACGTTAACCCGACATGACTCCTTCTCATAGTACGTATCTAATGGGTTTTTTTTTTAATTAGATAGCCAGCACTGCAACCACAATATACGTTTCACTAACATTACGTCTGCATATGGTGTTCTTCCAAAGCAGTTTCGAGACCTGATGTGGCTGTGTGGTAGAATGCTTGATTGCCACGCAGAATGCTTGGGTTCGATTCCTGCTGGGACTCTGATTTCTATTCTTTGTATTCCTCGCGTTAACACAGCCGATGTCCGTTTTTGTTAACGCTGTCGCCTTTAAATTACCAATGTCAACGCCACATATGTCAGTATCTCTTAACGCTCTCGCATTTGAATTACCCATGCCTGTTCTCGCCGTTTCCGTGTAGGTATAAATTGTCAAAGTCCTGTGGCGCATACCCGCATTCCCCGGTTCGGGGTATACGGTATGAGTCACACGTGTCTGGAGAAATGAGTTTGACGATGTACGCGACGAGATTTTCACGTTATTCATGTCATGGCCAGCCAGACATATTCGTCAATGCCTCTTACCCTCCCATACAAATTTTGGTCTTCTCCAAGTTAAGGAGGCCATCACGAGAGCACCCAGACGTAGGCGGCTAGGTAGGTAGATAGATAGATAGATAGATAGATAGATAGATAGATAGATAGATAGATAGATAGATAGATAGATAGATAGATAGATAGATAGATAGATAGATAGAAGATAGATACGTAGATAGAAACGCAAAAGTGCTTACAGTACGCAAAGAAATGCTTCGCATTTAATAAACGAAAACAAAATGGACGAACTCAGCCGGAACGCTTCAAATGTATTCCATGAAATGAAGCTCAGTGAGCACATCGACATCAAATCCGAAGGTAAGACATGCGCTACCTATAGCTTCTATGTATTGCGTGTGCTCTACTTGTTTTAAACGAAAAGCTGATTTTAACTGAGGGGAAACCTGAAACTATAGTAAGAATCATTTTTATTTTATTTCCGTAGATTCAACCACATCCAGGTCATGTTGAAGGGTTTCATACTGTCACACCCACTCTATTCAGGCGAAAGCCTTTAATGTCTCATGCTCACGTCCGTCCGGTGTCCGTCTGGTCGTCCATGGAATACGCTTTCATCGTTCACGGAATACACTTTCGGATTTACAAAGGGTCCGTCAATTTAAGCGCTGGAACGCGGATGGCGTTTGCACGATGCGCAAAGCGCGAGAAAATACTAACGCATGCGAACGGAGGAAGATTAGTCTCGCGTCTCGCTGCGATTCGCGGTAAAAAATTTAAAAAGAAAACACGCACACATTCGGTTTGTGTGTTATCCCACTGAGAGTGAAAAAGAAAAAAAGACATGGCAATAGTCAGTGGAATGGCCACACACTTTCGCCGGACACACTTTGGAATGTACAAAGTGTCCTTAAATTTTTTTTCTTTCTGTTTTCATGTTACCACCGCATTGCAATGTAACTGCTGCCTTGCGCAGAGCGCGCGCTAATGACTGGGAACTATCCAGATAATCTTAGCAAATGGCAGCAGCAACGTACTGAACCTCGTTGTGCAGGTGGTCGGGCGCGGGAATTGCTGCGCTGATGGCCGGACGAGAGGTGGAAGGAGACGTAGCTAACGTAGCCGCGAAAGTTAGGTCGCGCTCATGGCAGGGCTGCGGGCCGGTTGGTACCGCTCGCTGCGACGCAGGGTAAAGTCGCGGGTCCCCAGATGCGGGCGGTACGTGCGACCGTAGCAGGCGAGCACCGCAGCGCAGAGGTCGTCGTATGGCTGCGGGCAGGAGCTCGACGCGGTAGCGAGATGACGCAGCTCTACCGGAAGGGCGTCGAGTAGGATGGCATGCATCATCGGCTGTGCCTTGACTCCATTGATGGCAAAGGTGGCGTAGAGCTGATAGAACCACGCTCGGGGGGTAGGACGGGTGGAGAGGCTTTGCTGGCGGGCAGAGTCGCGGAAGCATGGCAGCGGCCGCTCGTCGAAGGGTGCGTCCTCCGGTTCACTATTGTAGCGAGAGACGAGACGTGAGACGCCGTGAAGGTGGCCAACGTGGCCGGGCCGTTCTCGCCACTTTATAAGGAACTGCCGAAGCGTAGTGGGGCAGCTGCTCGCTACAATCAGTTTATCGACGACCGAAGCTCTGTGCGCCGATATCAGTGTACAGTGTGCATCGCTTGCTGTAATTTGAGTTCCCGTTTCGCGGCCACAAGTTCGGCCGAATAAAAAGTTTCACCTTGCAGAAGCCTACTTCTGTCTTCGTCCACGTCACGACCACGTGTCACTATCAAAGAAACCGCCTTGTGTTTTTCTGGCAGCTGTATTTTTCTATCATGCTTGTAGTACAAAGAGATACACATACCTGCTGCTGAAACAAGTATCATGAGTAAGTAAGCTTTAGTGTGCCGTTCGGGAAGAAGATACTGAAGCATATTTTCTGCCCCCCCAGGGAAGGTAAGAGTGTACAGAAGACAGAAGACACAAAATACGCACAGAGTAAGTTCATTTTGCGCTCTTTTATTTTTCCTAAGTGTAAACCAAATTCCTGAAACATGCGTTTAAACCAGGCAAGCGCTGTTGGAAGTCGACATTTAGTAACTCGGCTCATCTTATGTAACATTATTGTAAACGTTACTAGTTGAATGAAATTTCGAATCGTAACACTGACTGCTCTTTTTGAGCTATGTATTGAGATGGAGCATTGTTTCTCATCCAAAGCTGATAACTTTGAGAGGAAGCTGAAAGCAGCCGTTTAAGTCTTCTCAGAGAAAGAGCAGCGGAAGTGCTCATTTGTTCACATCAGTAAGCACTTGTGAGGCCGGTCCAGCTGCAAATACAGGCTGCAGTCATGTGCGTTCGCATCACGACTGCAGCCTGTATTTTGCCCATTTGGAAATCTGCATGGTTCAAAGAACCAATGGTTCACATGCAGGACATAATCACAAGCCACATGAATACGTGCTGGCGTCACGTGATACAACCACTTGATAACGAAACAGCGTCAGGTTTCAAGGCAACTACACCAAATGTTTGGCGCAGTGTTACACTCTTACATGTCTTCGACGTCGACATAATTTACACGCCCTACTTTCGCGTGCAATACACACAAGAACACTTATCTAACGTGCACTTCGCACTGCGATCTTCGTTGGAAGCGTGATCGAAGATGGCGCCTCAAAGGTACTGGTGACAGGAGCTTGAAATGCCGAGTATGAAAACGCACCGCTTATCAATAAGTGCGAAATCCAGCCAGCATCCACTTCATATGCTCTCGGTCCTCCATGCACAGTACCAGAACAATGACGGCAGAATGAGCATGTCCGTCTCTGATGGTAGGCAGCGCATTTAACACGCTGCCGTTGGTCTACTTGCCCAGGTTGATCTGTACCGCGGATGTCCGCGACTCGTGCAGTTGAGCGTGAAAAGCGGCTGCACAAGGGCCTTCCTCCGCAAGAGTAGCGGAATGAGGCCTCGTCCAGAGGGTCCTGTGTCGCATATGAACGGAGCGTGGAGCGCGTCCTGTTCATTTCGGCAGAAGAACTTAGGTATATTTCTGATGTGAGGTATTACATAGCACTTCTCGGTGAGCTGCATTGCGCGTACCTAGCGCTGTGGCACTCACCGGCACCAGCGGCGAGAGCACATTTGCATTGCCCGATGGTGTATGCATGGCAAAAGCCAATGCTGTGGATGAGTCAGACATATACTCGTATCTGGCGACCACCTTCTGCGGTAAATGAGGTGAGCCTACCATTCGCGTGAAGGGTGGCAGTGTCTTGGCTCTGCAGATTGCGTGGAGTAGGAGCATGGCGTTCGCGGTGTTTAAAGACTGTGCGCGCGGATCAGGGAAGTCTGGTCTCCATCGTTATTCGTATCAAGCTTAGGGCCGGGTTCATTGAACCACGTGGCACTTTAGCTGAAATAGAATCGGTAGACAGACATACAGAGAGACAACGAATTTTATTGGGTCCTGACGATGTGCTGACAGGAGCCACTAACTGTATCTGTATTTTTAACCTTTCCCAGATACTTTATGCCGACGACTTGCGCGCAACTTAACCGGCTCAAGAAAACAGGAACCCTTAATACGTAGCGAACTTGCGCGCGCCTCCCTTCCTGTGAGTAAGTTATTTTAAGTGCGAATGCACTTCTTAAGCGACCCCGAAAACTCCGCCGGCATCCGCGCTCCTCCTCCTCTCCCCTAGCAACGGCTCGAGGAGCGGAGAGGAGCGTCTGTAGCAACGGCGCGGCGACGTCACGCCCCACGTGACTGCGCGCGCTCCGCCCTCCGCTCCGTGGCTGCGCGCGCCCCGCGCCGGCTCCGCACCGGCTCCGCACCGCTCTCCGCGCCGTGACGTCACGGCGCGTTGTGCAGCTGTTGCTTCTTCGAACCACAACCACCATATATAAATGGAGTGAAGCGCGCGCGAAATGCATTCGCATTTCCTCACGATTCCCTTCGGGGAGGTGGGGGCATTTTTTTAAGTTCAAAGCCCCCTAAAGTACACGGGGAAGAAAAACGCGAACGACACGCTTATTCGATCGCGTACTGGTGGCGATAAGATGATGCTAAAGTGTTGCTTGATTGTGTGTTGGATGACTCTAGTGACCTTGTATTACCATCCAGGCCGCAACCGCTTGAAAAGAAATGCGAAACAGCAGAAAAAGTAGATGCCGAACTGTTCGCGTTTCTTTCCATCGGTCTCGATTAAGCAGACTTGAGAATACCGTTACGTGGTTGTAACGGTAAAGTACGCAGAACTCAAGCCAGTATAGAGCGCAACAGGTCATGATACTAGGCCATGGTAAAAAACGAAATTTTAGTAACACTCAAGCAAAGACTCAAACACTTGGGCAAGTTGGTATCGGTTCATATTTCATTTTAACATCGCACAACAAAACGAGCAGACTGATAGGTGAAAGCAGTGTTGTACACGTTCCTCTAAAACTGTAATGAAAGCTCGTTCCTTCCCAATTTTGGAACGAGTTCCCGTTACCAGTTCCTTAAATGCGCAAGGAACTTACAGTTACATTTCGAAAATTGGAACATGTCGTTACATTAACGTTACATTTGACTTATCAAAATATAGTGTCGGATAATCCTGAGGCGAAGTAAGTGAGCACTTTAAAGGTGACATCGAGCTGCATATATTTATACGAATTTAAAGGGGTACTGACACAAAAACTTTGGTCTCGCGTTTTTTTGCTGCAATGTGTTGCTAGGGGCCTGTTAGTGATAACACGGCACCTCGTTTGCTGCAGCGCGCGACAGATATTTAATTACAGGCTCCTCATTACCGACCAGTTTCAGTTTCGGTTTCAGAGAGCTCGAAAAACGACAAGCCGCCGGGTGCAACTATCACCACCTAGCGTGCGCAGCTCTCGATCACATCAGCACACAGAACTGTGACGCACTTCCGCACGGTCTGCATCAAGAAGTCCTTTCGAATAGGAAACGGGACAGCAGTGTCGCCAAACACAAAACTTTCAACGCGTGCGCCGCGGCCACGGACTCGCGACCAGCCGCCGAGAAGTATAGACTGCTGGAAAAAACGCGGCAAAAGAAAATGGCCGCTATGACGTCATCATAACTTGTTGCAGCGTGGTCACGCGAGGGAAGTAGGGAGGTCACCGAGGGTCACCTCTGATGGTGTTACCGCGAGGGAGCTACCGCGAGGGGAGTCGATCGCTCACGCAAACTTCAAAATTAATTTAAAATACCTTCTAAACTATATTCGCTGTTGATATTTTGCAGATGATGTACACATGTTCACGGGAATCGAACCCGCAGGCTGTCTCGGCCGCGAAATTTTGTGTCAGTACCCCTTTAACAGCGCCGCCAGCAGGTTATACGCACGTAAAAGGAATCCAAATGACACAATTTTTTTAGAGACCGCCGGCCCTACTGCAACTTTAGTGCTCGTCCGTTTCAAGTCTAACGCATACGGCACATTCCACTTCGGTCTTCTCTTCAAAGGCGCAGCCAGGATACTGCGCTTCAGATATTCAAATAGTATTATCCACCAAGGTACCAATATATATATATATATATTTCTTGCACAGGAAACGCCATGAAAAGGGACAATACTTAGGCGTTTAATCAGTGCTGATTCAATATTTCAATATGTGTAGAAAATAATCCCCAGGATATATATTTGATTATTTGTAACTTAGTAAAGTCCCCTGTTTGCAGTCAGCGAACATATTTCTGTATATTTCGTTCTCGGTCTATTTATATCTCTTTCTTCCCTTTCTTTCTCTCTACTTTTCTCTTTCTTTATATATCTTTCTCTGTCTCTGTTCTTCTATACTCTCTCTCCCCTCCTCCTCACCATCACTGCCCTTTTCCACCCCATTGGTATACTCCACTAGGTAAGGCTATACTACGCCCTGCTAGTGTGCGCGCATGTTGCAGGGAAACACAGAGCCAATAATTTCCTCAACATCCCACTTCACTCGGATGGTCACTCAGCTAAGAAATACACACGAGCAAATGGAAAGTCAGCCAGAACGTTATTTGGATTGGTGAGGTGTTTATCTTTACCGTCGTCCTATTCTATAAACGGTAATGGCCGTTACTTGATGTATTCGTTCTGTGATTGCAAATTCTTTACTTCTGTGTTCGTCGTTGGGTCACGATGCGAGCACAGTGAACACATTAGTTCTCTGTGTGTACGGAATTGTTGTGAAGTGCCATGTCTATGTTGAATAAATACCATGAAAGAAAAAAAAAGTGGATAGCCGAGTGGTTACGACGCTAGCCTTCGGACCGTGGATAGGCGGTCTCGAATCTCGCCTCACCGAAATCTTTTTTTTCGCCAAGAATTTTTCTTGTTCTCTTCCTCTGTGTCTCTTTCTTTCGCTCTGTCTGCGCTCGTTCTCTCGCCCATCAGAGTTATTGCATCCTGCGCCGAACAAACCAGGGCACGTGTTCTGGGAGCGAAGCAAAAGAGGAAGAGGGAGACGAGAGCGCGTGCCGGTTCATGATGATGATATTTTCCTGTCTACGACACGCGACAAACCTCGAGCATAACAGCTCTGCTGTAAAAAATCAACTGTTCGTCCAACACGTGGTCAGTCCCGGCGTCTTTCGCTACCCTGCGGACCCGGCAGGCGTCTTAAAGTGAAAACCTGGATGCATCACAGTCACGTGATAGGGCTTACGCGGTTGCCCATCCGCCCTGTTCTGCGTGATGAGCTACGCGCGTGCGCCTGTTGAATGACGTGGAACGTTTACAAATAGGGTGCCTTGATGCCCGCACGCTCCGCTATTTACAAAAGGAACGCCATTCCCTCTACCGTTCCCTCGTGAACGTAATGAGTTACGGTTACACTTCCACCGATTCTGAATCGAACGGTGGCGTTCCTCCGTTCCTCCAAAAAGGAACTAGTTCCTGGAATGTCGTTCCTTGGAACGCCGTTCCGTACAACACTGGGTGAAAGAATGACACACACAACAAGCGCTGACTCGCAACTGCCGGTTTATTGCACGTTACACGTAAATATGTATAAGCAACATGCAGGTACACGTGACATGGATTGCCGGCGCGTCTTATCTAAGTAGGATGAAATCATAAAAACTCATGAAAAAACCTTCTACAGAAAATCTAATTCTTGGTTATACAGATGCACTGAAGCTTGGCTTGCAGTTTTTTTCTTTTATAATATGAAAGGCTTCTACCACTTCTCTGTTAATCTGATGACCATGCTTGAAGATTATCTTGCTGCTTGTGAAAACAGGGGAGCACTCTGATGATCTACAGTTCACAGCTAGATGAAAATTAGCCGCATTCTTCAATGTATTGTGTTCCTGCAGTTTAGTGTTAATACAACGTCCCGATTGTGCGATATATGTTCTATCACACCAGAGCGGAATTCTGTACAGGACACCACACTGAGATGGCACATACTTCAGGGCCTTCTGCTCATGCTTGATTTCACATTCCTTCTTTTTTCCAGAGTACTGACTAATCATGGTGCACATACTGCATAGCTTATTTTTGGCAGAAAACACAACGTCGACTCCAAATCTATCGCCTACGTTCTTGAGCCCGCGGGCCAACATGTGCTTGTACGGAACGACCGCACATACTTTGTCAGTTTTTGTCTATCT